>CAWUFW010029478.1:0-18975 GCA_963921515.1 Calotriton arnoldi | reverse complement strand
TGGACCCCAGGGACCCTCAGGATTCAAGGGGACTTAATCCCCCAACTTAAAAACAGCCACAGGGCGTGTTTGCACACATGTCACCTCAGGCCCTACCCCTCCCTTCACCACTGTGCAAACGCGCCCGTGGTGCGTTTTAAGTTGGGGGATAAAGTCCCCTTGAATCCTGAGGGTCCCTGGGGTCCAACTAGCCCACCAGGTACCTCCAGTATGCGCCACAGAGCTGCGTTGCAGAGAGGTGTAAAAAGGGGCATGGCCTGCACCACTCCTCTGCAACGCAGCCCTGTGGCGCGCACTGGAGGTACCTGGTGGGCTAGTTGGCCCCAGGGACCCCAGTATTCAAGGGGAATTAATGCCCCAATTTAAAACGCGCCACAGGGCACGTTTGCAGAGTGGTGAAGGGAGGGGGCGGGGCCTGAGGCACGAACGCGTATTTTTTTTTGTGATTTTTTTAAAAGGGGGGCTGTGTGGCCTTCCTTCTTTTTTCCTTTTTTGGGCCCTGGGGACCCCATCCCCCGGGGCATGGCCACATTTTTAAATTTTTAAGGAGGGGCTGCGTGGCCCCCTCCTGAGGCTTCTATTGGCCCCGGGGACCCCATCCCCAGGCCGGCCTTTTTTGTGTTTTGTTTTTTAAATTTTGGGGAGGGGGCCACGTGGCCCCCTCCAGGGCCACTAGCCCCGGGGACCCCATCCCCGGGCCAGGCCCTATCCGTTGGGGACCGTGGGGAGCCCCAATGCCCCCACGGTCCCACCGGCTCCCGCGTCCTGCAGGAGCCGGCATTGCTTTTCCACATGGGGAGCTGCTAACATGCAGCTCCCGTGTGGAAAAGCACCTGTTTTAGATTTTGGAAGAGAGAGCAGGTTTCCTGCCTCTCTTCCAAAATCCATAGCAACAGCAGTGTCCCGGGGTGGGCACCCGGGACACTGCAGGAGCCGGCCCTGGGGGTGGCGGTCCCCAGGCCATCACAGGCTCCAGGAGGGGGCCGCGCTGCCCCTCCCAACATTCTCAAAGCCCCGGGAGGAGGTGGTCCCCGGGCTCTGGGGTCCGTAACGACCCCCAGTTAAATATTTAGTGCCCCGGGAGGTGGCGGTCCCCGGGCATGTAGGGGCTCTAGCCTCCCACACAGGTAATTTATTTTAAAACAAGCCCCGGGGGTGGCGGTCCCCGGGCTGCGGGGGCTAGTGTACCCCCTCAAATATTTGACAAAAGCCTCGGGGTGTGGCGGTCCCCGGGGCTTGGGGGGGCCTTGGAGGCCCCCCCAACATTAAAAAACCAAACCCCGGGGGGTGGCGGTCCCCGGGGCTGCGGGGGGGCTGTGTGCCCCCGCAAATATTTCAGAAAAGCCCCGGGGAGTGGCGGTCCCCGGGGCTGCGGGGCCCCCCTGGGCCCCCGCAATTATGTTGAACATGCCCCCGGGACCTGGCCCACCCGGGGGCTAAATATTAACGAAGCGCGGGAGCCCGCGCTTCATTTTTCTTTCTTCACGGCGGGATTCGCGGATCCTACGCGAATTTCGCCGTTTTTAAAAAAAAATGCTTTTTTGGGCCCTGCAGACCTAGGTGGTCAGGGTGTTTCTACCCTGCCCCCTTTTCTTTTTTTTCGCGTTTTTTATTCTGATTTCTTGTGACTCGGTTCTATTTCTCTGGAATTACTGAACGGATTTACACCATTTAAAAAAAAAAAGGGCGCTTTCTGAACCAAGCACTACCTTTTTGCCAAATTTGGTGTAATTGCGTTCAGCAGTTCGGGCTGTAGCCGTGGCTAAAGTTTCCTATGGAAAATAACATGGAGAAAACACGTTTTGGGACCCCCCTTTTTCTCGGCCCCCGCTTGCCGAATCACCCCGAAACTTTCAAGACAGGAGCTGACCGGAGCGCCCCACTAGTTTTGAAAATTTCGCGATGATTCGTCATCCGGCGCCAAAGTTATTGGGAAAACAAAAAACGCTTTTCCTATGGAAACTAGGTACTAACTATAACTATCTACTGGCGACCGCCAGTAGATAATATATATATATATATCCCGTGATCAAGGTCCGAGTGGGGGGACCGAAACGCGTTGGGCATGGCAGAGTTTTATTTGCTTGAATAAACCGCCATAAAACCTGAAGACCGAGTGTGTGCGACCATTATTGCCGAGTGGTGAAAGCTGTTTTATATTTACCGGCGTGGCCCTGCCGGATGATAACGCACCGCCCCTGAGAAGAGCGCCGGCGTCCATACTGTGGGCTGCAACTTTAGCAATATATATATATATGTATATCTCCTCCAAAGTAGGCTCATTTTCGTCGAGGCTCGGCGCTCTGTTACCAGTGCGGGATCCTCGCGGTCGAACCAAACCGCTACTTATCACACAAAACTCCTCTCATCAAGGAACAGGGTCGCACTCCGTAATTGCAAAACAATTCTTCTTTTATTTTCTTTAAATATTCAGCTCATTATTGGCAATGAAAGCTACAGATCAACGCGTTTCAGTCTTGTCACAAGACCTTGCTCACGATCATGCTTCGCGCCCAACCAATCACAGTTAAATACTGATTTAAAATAGACATGTCATTTCCTGTCAATCCCGTTGGGTGTCTCTAAGCATTCTGGGATTTGTAGTCCTTTTGGAATAACGAAACTAATTATTAAAGTTAACTGTGCTTAATTTGTGCATAAAATCAATTATATACAAGTGCAAAATTGTGATTATAGGAAAACAAATCATGATAATATAAACCAATAGTTTGTTTCATGATACAGTGCAATCATGTCCATTAATTTGTTTAAATATATTGCAAAATATTTTTGGTCCTTATTTGTCTTTTACACACAACCTACAAAGCGGTAGAGAAAATGTAGTGACTAAAGTTAAAGTGACTACTAAAATGTAGTGACTAAAGTTAAAGTGACTACTAATAGAAAAAAGACGTATTCCCTCCAGTGGGGTGATACTGATGATTCACGTATCCATTCTACCTTATAGAGATTGTGTTTTGTACAGGATATTTTGATTGCACATAGTATACATTTGATTTATAGAGTCTTGAGGAATGACAAAGGGTCTCTGTTTGATTGTTTCTTTTCTTGTCTCCCCATATCCTCTTTTGATTTTATTCAGAGGTGACTGTACAGTTCCTCACTTTGGTTTAAACCATTAGGTGTTAACGTCCTGAGGTTAATGATGTGGCGTGATTCCTTCTGGCGTAGAATTTTTTCTCTGTTTCCACCTCTATCATTCAGTGGAACTGTTTCTATACCATAGAATTTCAAAAGTTTCCAATTGCTCATGTGGGATTGTTCCATGTGTCTTGCCACTGCGTTTGTTTTGTCCTTATTGGATGTTGTTCGGACATGTTCTAATATTCGCTTTTTAAGTTCACAAATTGTGCTGCCTACATATTTTAGTTGGCACGGACATTCTATTACATATACCGTAAATTGGCTTTTACACAAAATCAGTTCTTTGATTTTCCATCTTTTGTTGTTTGCTAGTTTGATTTCGGTTGTGGGTTTGGCGATTTGACAAACCTTACAGTTATGGCATTTAGCGAACCCTTTTGTATTGAGCCATTGAGCACTCTTTTTTCCTTTGTAGTGACTATGCACTAATCGTTCTTTCAAATTTCTGGCTCTTCGGTATGTGATCGTTGGATGTTTTCCTACGAATTTTCCCACAGTTTCATCCATCTGTAGAATTTTCCAATTCTTTCTTATGATTTTGTTTATCTCTGTGGAGTCTTTTGAATAATCCATGATCATCCTTATGGGTTCTGATTTGCCAGGTTCGATTTTCTGTTTTGGGGTTAGGCAATCTTCCCTTGATCTTTCATTTGATCTTTTCCAGCATCTCTTGACTATGCTCTTATTGTAATGTCTTTGTTCAAATCTTGTAGCCGTTGCTTCGCTGTGTTTTTTCCATTCCGTTTCTTCCGTACAGATTCTTCGAATCCTTAAGAATTCTCCGTAAGGTATACTTGCGATGAGGGAGGGCTGGTGGAAACTTGTAGCTTGCAATGTTGCATTTGTGGCTGTTGTTTTGCGATGTAGTGTCATTTGAATTTGGCTGTTTTTGATATATATTTCGTTGTCCAGGAAAATCACCCTCTCGCCACTTATCTCATAGGTGAACTTTAGATTTGTAGTGCTTGTATTTAAAATTCTGAAGTAGTCCTGGAACTCGGCTTTTGTACCGTCCCAAATAATCGATAGGTCGTCTATGAAACGGCTCCACATCACTATCTTATTTACAAATGTGTCATGTTGCGGATGCCAGGCCACCTCTTTTTCCCACCACCGCATCGCTAGGCAAGCATAGCTTGGGCTAAAGGAAAATCCCATCGCCGTCGCCTTGTTTTGGCGGTAAATCTCTTCGCCAAAAACAAAGATGTTTTGTTTCAAACAAATTGATATTAATTCCAATAGCATCTTGTTATTATCACTGTAATGTATGTTCCTTTCTTGTAGAAAAAATTCACAGGCTTTCATGCCCATTTCGTTTTCAATGTTGGTGTAGAGGGCTATGACGTCCATCGTAACAAGATGATATGTTTCTTGCCAAGGAGTATTTTGTAAATTCCTCAATAGGTTGGTAGTGTCCTTTATGTAGGAGTTCAATTTGGAAACATAAGGTGCTAAGAAAAAGTCGATATAGTTGGCAATAGGCTCTAACAATGAGCCTTTGCAGATAAAATTGGCCTGCCTGGTGGTTTTTTGGAGTCTTTGTGTAACTTTGGAAGGAAATAAATTGTCGCTGTCATAGGAAATTGTACCATGAGATACTTCCACTCCTCTTCATCAATCAAATTGTTTGAGGCTTGGCTAGCTGGCTTTTCTAACATTGTCAAACAACAAACCTCCCAAAGTGATAGTTTCGATAGACGATACTGCTAACTGAACTGTAGTGAGGTATTGAGGTTGTGCCTTGTTCAAAACTAAAACTAATTACTTAGGAGGTGAATCTGGCATCTAGAATGTGTACTTTTATTTTTAGCCGCACAGACCGCCAGCGCAACAGAGGCAGCCCATGAGGCAGTTGGAGGGGAGTACAAGTGCTGGCAGGGATGGTGGTCGTAAATCACATTGCTTGCTTATTGACAAAGTAAGTATACTGTATTTGTTAAGCAAGGCAGATATCCCGCTCGTAATCATTCATCACCTCCCTCCGATGGCATTTCACCACCCATGACCTAATTGCAGCACGGCTCAATTCCGCACTGCAGTGTTGGCTGTGCAATGTGCCATTTACAAAGTACTTCACTCCATTATTCATTTCCAAGTTCTGTCCCAGGCTACCAAAAAATTGAAGAATCCATTCTTAGCATGTGACACATTTTTCAGGCTAAGTGATACACACATATATATATATATATATACATACATATACATACATATGTTCCATGTTGTGTCCAAAAAATCGAAAGTGCACTCTACAGTGGATAACTCATAAAGTTTTATTGATTACAGGAGCAATTTTCTGGGTTTCAGGTTCAGATGTTAATTTGTGCCTTACGCGTTTCGAGCCTCCTGGCTCTTGTTCACAGGCATTATGACAAACTAAGCGCCAACATCTCTCGGCATTTAACTTCCCTCCAGTGGGGTTTCGCAGGTGAATTCATTTAACTACATGCGTAGTGCATGCTGGTATTTGCCACACCACGATGAATTTTATACCCTCCAGTGGGTGCGCTGTGTTTGTCAAAAATTATTAATTATTATTCGAGCCCTCCAGTGGGCCCCTGGACCCAATGACCAGCACATTCACCATCCGTTGTTACCGCATTGAGGCTGCGAACAGTTCTTTGCCACGGCGGTTCCACTGCTCGTTTTTGTGGCGGTGCAACTTTCACGGCGGGACATCCGTAAATGTGTTCCATGTTGTGTCCAAAAAATCGGAAGTGCACTCTACAGCGGATAACTCATAAAGTTTTATTGATTGCAGGAGCAATTTGCTGGGTTTCAGGTTCAGATGTTAATTCATGCCTTACACGTTTCGAGCCTCCTGGCTCTTGTTCACAGGCATTATGACAAACTAAGCGCCAACATCTCTCGGCATTTAACTTCCCTCCAGTGGGGTTTCACGGGTGAGTTCATTTAACTACATGCGTAGTGCATGCTGGTATTTGCAGTGCCACGATGAATTTTATACCCTCCAGTGGGTGCGCTGTGTTTGTCAAAAATTATTAATTATTATTCGAGCCCTCCAGTGGGCCCCTGGACCCAATGCCCAGCACATTTACCATCCGTTGTTACCGCATTGAGGCTGCGAACAGTTCTTTGCCTCGGCGGTTCCACTGCTCGTTTTCGTGGCGGTGCAACTTTCACGGCAGGACAGCCGTAAATGTGTTCCATGTTGTGTCCAAAAATCGAAAGTGCACTCTACAGCGGATAACTCATAAAGTTTTATTGATTGCAGGAGCAATTTGCTGGGTTTCAGGTTCAGATGTTAATTTGTGCCTTACGTGTTTCGAGCCTCCTGGCTCTTGTTCACAGGCATTATGACAAACTAAGCGCCAACATCTCTCGGCATTTAACTTCCCTCCAGTGGGGTTTCACAGGTGAGTTCATTTAACTACATGCGTAGTGCATGCTGGTATTTGCAGTGCCACGATGAAGTTTATACCCTCCAGTGGGTGCGCTGTGTTTGTCAAAAATTATTAATTATTATTCGAGCCCTCCAGTGGGCCCCTGGACCCAATGCCCAGCACATTCACCATCCGTTGTTACCGCATTGAGGCTGCGAACAGTTCTTTGCCTCGGCGGTTCCACTGCTCGTTTTCGTGGCGTTGCAACTTTCACGGTGGGACAGCCGTAAATGTGTTCCATGTTGTGTCCAAAAAATCGAAAGTGCACTCTACAGCGGATAACTCATAAAGTTTTATTGATTGCAGGAGCAATTTGCTGAGTTTCCGACGCGGCCATAGATATATATGTACTTTTACTTTTGATTTTCTCAGCAACTACTGAACGGATTTACACCATTTAACAAAAAGGGTTCTTTCTGAACCAAGAACTACCTCTTTGCCAAATTTGGTGTAATTCCGTTCAGCAGTTCGGGCTGTAGCCGTGTCTAAAGTTTCCTATGGGAAATTGATTTTTTGACTCTTATTTTTTAATTTCTCCGCAACTACTGAACGGATTTACACCATTTAACAAAAGGGTTCTTTCTGAACCAAGAACTACCTCTTTGCCAAATTTGGTGTAATTCCGTTCAGCAGTTCGGGCTGTAGCCGTGTCTAAAGTTTCCTATGGGAAAATGAATGGGGAAAACACGTTTTGGGACCCCCCTTTTTCTCGGCCCCCGCTTGACGAATCACCCTGAGACTTTCAGGGTAGGAGCGGACCGGAGCGGGCCATAAAGTTTGAAAATTTCACGAAGATTCGTCAACCGACGCAAGAGTTATTTCAAATAGAATGTCGCGGATTTCCTATGGAAAATAGGTCCTAACTATAACTATCTACTGGCGACTGCCAGTAGATAATATATATATATATATATATGGAGACGGTTGAATAAACACCTGAGCACCGAATTGGGTCTGTGTCCATGATTTTGGGAGAGAAGACGCTTCCGGTGCGCGGAGCTTATGCTATATATATATATATATATATATATATATATATATATATATTCACTGAAAAAAACGTAGGTTTCAGGCACGTTATAGTTACAAATTAGCATTTTAAAAACCTTTGAAATTCACTGAAAAAAACCATAGGTTTCAGACACGTTATAGTTAGAAATTAGCATTTAAAAAACCTTTGAAATTCACTGAAAAAACCAGAGGTTTTAGGGACAGTTATAGTTAGTTGGACATTGCACTCGTACAAAACCCGTGAAATTCCCCGTTATAGTTAGTTCAGCTAACTATAACTCGCGCCCCGCAATGCACTGCTGATGACGTCACATATTACATCACTCATGACATGATCAGTGACATCACTGATGACATCACTGATGACATCTCAAATGACATCACTGATGACATCATCCAGTGACTGTGTGTTTCTGTAAAGTTTAAATATGTTTAATATATATAGGGAAAGGCGTATTGAAGAATGAGTGGGTGTATAAGTGTCTGAATGGATGATTTAGTACGTGCGTGACTGACTCTACAAGTGAGTGATTAAACGTATCTTACTGAATGCATGGGTTAGTGACTAAACTGTGTGAATGTCTGTATCCGTCTGTTGGTGTGTAAGTGGATGCATGGATTTGCGAATAGCTACATGAGTGTCTATATGGGTTATTTATTGGTTCTATGAGTATCTGTATGGGTGCCTGAGTGTTTGTGTGGATGGGGTGTGTGCGACTGTGCATAGATGTGTGAGTGGGTGATTCACTGGGTGGATGGTTTCAAGAGTGCATCTGTGATAGACTGTATGGGTGGGTAAGTGTGTGTAAGAGTGTGTTAGTGAGTGAATGTATGTCCCAGTGGTACATGTGTGAGTAACTAAATATGTGAAAGGCAGTATATATGTGTATTGGAGTATATAAATAGCTATAAGCGAGAGTGAGTGATTGTGATAGTGGCTGTATGGATGAGTGTGTGCTTGTATCAGTGATTGTATAAGAGCGTAACAATGTGCTAGTATTTGTATGATTAAGTGAGCTGGTGTGTGTATAACTGTATAGGTGAGTAAATGGCAGTGTGTTTAATTATTTGCATGACTGACTAGGTGTGTGAGTACCTCTATGGATGAGTGGCGGTGTTTGAGTGTCTATATAGGAGTAAGAGTGCATATGATAGTCCTGTACTGAGTGACCATAAGTATGAGTGACTGTACGGGTGAGTGAGTGGATGTGTGTGTGTAGACCTAAGAATCAGTGAGAGGGTATGTAGTTATTGGTGTTGGAGTGTCTATGATTTTGCGAATGGCACTCTGTAATTTAGATTGGGTGTATCAAAGGTTATATTAGGGTGTGAGGAGCTGCATCAGATTATCACGTGGATGATGTCATCAGTGATGTCATTTGAGATGTCATCAGTGATGTCATCAGTGATGTCACTGACCATGTCATGAGTGATGTAATATGTGACGTCATCAGCAGTGCATTGCGGGCGCGAGTTATAGTTAGCTGAACTAACTATAACGGGGGAATTTCACGGGTTTTGTACGAGTGCAATGTCCAACTAACTATAACTGTCCCTAAAACCTCTGGTTTTTTCAGTGAATTTCAAAGGTTTTTTAAATGCTAATTTCTAACTATAACGTGTCTGAAACCTATGGTTTTTTTCAGTGAATTTCAAAGGTTTTTAAAATGCTAATTTAGTAACTTATAACGTGCCTGAAACCTACGTTTTTTTCAGTGAATTTCAAAGGTTTTTTAAAATGACAATTTTTAAATGTATTAATTTTTATATTAATTTTTTTCATACTGATTTACTACATTTTTAGAAACAATTTCTTTTACATATTTTATTTTTTAAATTACATTGTAATTACATTATACATTACATTACAAAAAATACTTTCTCAGAATGAATTACTTTAGTTTAAATACTTTGCACATAGGCAATAGACTTTTAAGTACAGTAGTTACAGTTGTTGCAATGGGCAACACATTTTCAAACACAATGCAACATTCAGCTCAATGTGAATTTCTAGTTAAATGCAATTAGTTACTTTATGGATTACTTTTTCTAACCACAGGACTGGATCCTAGATTCAGTCCTGGTACATCTCCTGTAAACAGTTGAGTAAAAGCGTTTTGGTTACAGTCGTGATTTTTAAGGAATATTATTGTATTTTAAAAGTTGACACTTAGAAACTTTTTCTCATAGAATCACCAATGTTATCCTATGGAAGGAAATTCACTTAGCAGGTAAAAACTGTTATCGTTACTTTTTCTTACTCAGTGTTGGATCCTGGATCCAGCACTGGTGCATCTCCTGTAAACAGTTGAAAGAATGCGTTTAAGTCATACAGGCGATTTTTAAGGAATATTTGTAGTTTGTGAAAATTGACACTTTGAAACTTTTCTGCTGAAAACCAGACAATGGATTCCTATGGAAGAAAATATAAGTTACTGGTAAGTACGGTTAAAATTACTTTTCAGGACCAGTACTGGGCTGAAAGATACAGCACTGAGGTCTCTCCTTATAACAGGTGAGTAAATCGGAATTCGTATTTCGGCTGATTTTAGAGGAATATTTGTATGTTTCAAAAATCAACACTTAGAAGAATTTCCAAGTGAAACCAGTCAATGTTAGCCTATGAAGGAAATTCAAGTTACCGGTAAGTACGGTTAAAATTACTTTTGAGGATCAGTACTGGGCTGAAAGATGCAGCACTGAGGTCTCTCCTGATAACAGGTGAGTAAATCGGAATTCGTATTTCGGCTGATTTTAGAGGAATATTTTAAAGTTCCAAAACTCCACACTTAGAAGAATTTCCAAGTGAAACCAGTCAATGTTAGCCTATGAAGGAAATTCAAGTTACCGGTAAGTACGGTTAAAATTACTTTTCAGGACCAGTACTGGGCTGAAAGATGCAGCACTGAGGTCTCTCCTGATAACAGGTGAGTAAATCGGAATTCGGATTTCGGCTGATTTTAGAGGAATATTTGCACAATGGTGAAGGGAGGGGGCGGGGCCTGAGGTGACATCTGTGCAAACGCGCCCCGTGGTGCGTTTTAAGTTGGGGGATTAAGTCCCCTTGAATCATGAGGGTCCCTACGGGCCAACTAGCCCACCAGGAACCTCCAGTATGCGCCAGGGGCTGCGTTGCAGAGACATGTACAGAGGCCACACCCCTTTTACACCTCTCTGCAACGCAGCTCTGTGGCGCTTTCTGGACGTACCTGTTGGGCTAGTTGGCCCCAGGGACCCTCAGGATTGAAGAGGATTTAATTCCCCATCTTAAAACGCGCCACGGGGCCTGTTTGCACACATGTCACCTGAAGCCCCGCCTCCTCCCTTCACCACTGTGCAAACGCGCCCCGTGGCGCGTTTTAAGTCGGGGGATTAACTCCCTTGAATCCTGAGGGTCCCTGGGGTGCAACTAGCCCACCATATACCTCCAAAAGCGCCATAGAGCTGCGTTGCAGAGAGGTGTAAAAAGGGGCGTGGCCTCTGTACACCTCTCTGCAAGGCAGCCCCCTGGCGCATACTGGAGGTTCCTGGTGGGCTAGTTGGCCCCCAGAGACCCCCAGTATTCAAGGGGAATTCGTTCCCCCTCTGCAAACGCGCCAGGGGGCGCGTTTGCAGAGTGGTGAAGGAAGGGGGCGGGGCCTGCGGGCCCGATCGTTTTTTTTTTATTTATTTATTATTATTTTTTTTGGGGGAGGGGGGCCGCGTGGCCCCCCTCCCGGGCCACTACTTGCCCCGGGGACCCCATCCCCCGGGGCTGGCCCTCTCGTTGGGGACTGTGGGGGTCCCCAATCCCCCCACAGTCCCGCCGGCTCCCCGTGTCCTAGGGAGCCGGCATTGCTTTGACACATGGGGAGCAGCTAACATGCTGCTCCCCATGTGAAAGCAATCAGCTTTGGATATTGGAAGAGAGAGCAGGTTCCCTGCCTCTCTTCCAATATCCCAAGCAAGTTTGCAATGACAGGACGGGAGCCGCGAGGCTCCAGTCCTGTCATTGCAAGTCAGCAGTGTCCCGGGGGTAGGCACCCCGGGACACTGCAGGAGCCGGCCCTGGGGGGTGGTGGTCCCCAGGGCCATCAAGGGCTCCAGGAGGGGGCCGCGCGGCCCCCCTCCCATTCAGTGCACAGCCCCGGGGAGGTGGTGATCCCTCGGGGCTCTGGGGTCCAAAACGGACCCCCATTGTAATTTTTCTTAGTGCCCCGGGAGGTGGTGGTCCTCGGGCGTGTGAGGGGGCTGGAGCCCCCCACACAGGTTTTTAATGAAAAAAAGAAGCCCCGGGGAGGTGGTGGTCCCCGGGGCTGCGGGAGGGCCCAGAGCCCTCCCGCACCATTCTACATTAAAGCCCCGGGGGGTGGTGGTCCCCGGGCTTGGGGGGCCCATAGAGGCCCCCCACACATAAAATTAACCCCCCCCAGCATGCCCCCGGGACTTGGCCCACCCGGGGGCCAATTAACATCGAAGTGCGGGAGACCGCGCTTCGATTTTTTTTCGGCAGGGTTCGCGCTCCCTGAGCGCATCCTGCCGATTTTTTTTTTTAATATTTTTGCCCAGGGGGTCCTTGTGGGACCCCCTGAGCAGACCTAGGGGTCAGGGTGTTTCTACCCTGCCCCCTTTGTGCGCTTTGCGCACTTGTTTCTGTCCCTCGGTTCTACCGAGGGACAAAATGGCTGCCAACACTTCCTGATTTGGAGTGTTGACAGCCAATTAACATAAAGCTCGTGCTCGGGAGGATCCGCGGCCCTAGATATCACTATCTTTTTTACTTTTCATTTTCTCAGCAACTACTGAACGGATTTACACCATTTAACAAAAGGGTTCTTTCTGAACCAAGAACTACCTCTTTGCCAAATTTGGTGTAATTCCGTTCAGCAGTTCGGGCTGTAGCCGTGTCTAAAGTTTCCTATGGAAAATTGCATGGGGAAAACGCGTTTTGGGACCCCCCTTTTTCTCGGCCCCGCTTGACGAATCCCCCGAGACTTTCAGGGTAGGAGCGGACCGGAGCGCCCCACAAAGTTTGAAAATTTTGCGAAGATACGTCAACCGGCAAGAGAGTTATTTCAAATAGAATGTCGCGGATTTCCTATGGATAATAGGTTGTAACTATAACTATCTACTGGCGACCGCCAGTAGATAATATATATATATATATATATATGGAGTACGGTTGAATAAACACCCCTGAGCAATCAATTGGGTCTGTGTCCATGATTTTGGGAGAGAAAGACGCTATCCGGTGCGCGGGAGCACTAGTGCTATATATATATATATATATATATATATTATCTACTGGCGGTCGCCAGTAGATAGTTATAGTTACAACCTATTATCCATAGGAAATCCGCGACATTCTATTTGAAATAACTCTCTTGCCGGTTGACGTATCTTCGCGAAATTTTCAAACTTCGTGGGGCGTCCGGTCCGCTCCTACCCTGAAAGTCTCGGGGTGATACGTCAAGCGGGGCCGAGAAAAAGGGGGGTCCCAAAACGCGTTTTTCCTCATGCATTTTCCCATAGGAAACTTTAGACACGGCTACAGCCTCGAACTGCTGGAACGGAATTACACCAAATTTGGCAAAGAGGTAGTTCTTGGTTCAGAAAGAACCCTTTTTGTTAAATGGTGTAAACTCGTCTCAGTAGTTGCTGAGAAAATCAAAAAGTAAAGTACATATATATCTATGGGCACGGAGGATTCGCGCACCCTCCCGATCACGAGCTGCATGTTAATTGGTTGTCAGCTGGCTGTCAACATTCCGATTCAGGAAATGTTGGCAGTCATTTTGTCCCTCGGCAGAACCGAGGGACAGAAACAAGTGCGCAAAGCGCACAAAGGGGGGAGGGTAGAAACACCCTGACCCCCTAGGTTTGCTCAGGGGTCCCACAAGGACCCCCTGGGCAAAAAAAAAATTTTTTTTTAAAAATCGGCAGGATGCGCTCAGGGAGCGCGAACCCTGCCGAAAAAATCGGGCGCGGTCTCCCGCGCTCGATGTTAGCACTGGCCCTCGGGTGGCCCAAGTCCCGGGGGCATGCTGGGGGGGGTTAATTTGATGTGTGGGGGGCCTCTAAGGGCCCCCCAAGCCCCGGGGACCACCACCCCCCGGGGCTTTATGTATCAATGGTGCGGGAGGGCTCTGAGCCCTTCCCGCAGCCCCGGGGACCACCACCTCCCCGGGGCTTCTTTTTTTTTAATTGTGACCTCTGTGTGGGGGGCCCAGCCCTCCACACGCCCCGGGGACCACCACCTCCCCGGGGCACTAAGAAAATTACAATGGGGGTCCGCTTTGACTCCCAGAGCCCCGGGGACCACCACCTCCCGGGGCTGTGCACTGAATGGGAGGGGGCCGCGCGGCCCCCCTCCTGGAGCCCTTGATGGCCCTGGGGACCACCACCCCCCAGGGCCGGCCCTGCAGTGTCCCGGGGTGCCTACCCCCGGGACACTGCTGCTTGCAATGACAGGACGGGAGCCTCGCGGCTCCCGTCCTGTCATTGCAGACCTTGCTTTGGATATTGAAGAGAGAGCAGGAAACCTGCTCTCTCTTCCAATATCCAAAGCCGACAGCTTGTCCACATGGGGAGCTGCATCTTAGCAGCTCCCCATGTGTAAAGCAATGCCGGCCCCGTAGGACACGGGAGCCGGCGGGACTGTGGGGGGATTGGGGACCCCCCACAGTCCCCAACGAGAGGGCCAGCCCCGGGGGATGGGGTCCCCGGGGCAGCAGTGGCTCGGGAGTGGGGGCCACGCGGCCCCCTCCCCCAAAAAAAAAAATTAAAAAAAAAAAAAACGATCGGGCTCCGCAGGCCCCGCCCCTTCCTTCACCACTTGCAAACGCGCCCTGGCGCTGCTTGCAGAGGGGGAACGAATTCCCCTTGAATACTGGGGGTCTCTGGGGCCAACCAGCTCACCAGGAACCTCCAGTATGCGCTAGGGGGCTGCCTTGCAGAGAGGTGTACAGAGGCCACGCCCTTTTTACACCTCTCTGCAACGCAGCTCTATGGCGCTTTTGGAGGCATATGGTGGGCTAGTTGGACTCCGGGGACCCTCAGGATTCAAGGGGACTTAATCCCCCAACTTAAAACGCGCCACGGGGCGCGTTGCACAGTGGTGAAGGGAGGGGGCGGGGCCTGAGGTGACATGTGTGAAACAGGCCCCGTGGCGCGTTTTAAGATGGGGAATTAAATCCTCTTCAATCCTGAGGGTCCTGGGGCCAACTAGCCCAACAGGTACATCCAGAAAGCGCCACAGAGCTGCGTTGCAGAGAGGTGTAAAAGGGGTGTGGCCTCTCTACACGTCTCTGCAACGCAGCCCCTGGCGCATATTGGAGGTTCCTGGTGGTCTAGTTGGCCCCTAGGGACCCTCAGGATTCAAGGGAACTTAATCCCCCAACTTAAAACGCGCCACGGGGCGCGTTTGCAAAGATGTCACCTCAGGCCCCGCCCCTCCCTTCACCATTGTGCAAATATTCCTCTAAAATCAGCCGAAATACGAATTCCGATTTACTCACCTGTTATCAGGAGAGACCTCAGTGCTGCATCTTTCAGCCCAGTACTGATCCTGAAAAGTAATTTTAACCGTACTTACCGGTAACTTGAATTTCCTTCATAGGCTAACATTGACTGGTTTCACTTGGAAATTCTTCTAAGTGTGGAGTTTTGGAACTTTAAAATATTCCTCTAAAATCAGCCGAAATACGAATTCCGATTTACTCACCTGTTATCAGGAGAGACCTCAGTGCTGCATCTTTCAGCCCAGTACTGATCCTGAAAAGTAATTTTAACCGTACTTACCGGTAACTTGAATTTCCTTCATAGGCTAACATTGACTGGTTTCACTTGGAAATTCTTCTAAGTGTGGAGTTTTGGAACTTTAAAATATTCCTCTAAAATCAGCCGAAATACGAATTCCGATTTACTCACCTGTTATCAGGAGAGACCTCAGTGCTGCATCTTTCAGCCCAGTACTGATCCTGAAAAGTAATTTTAACCGTACTTACCGGTAACTTGAATTTCCTTCATAGGCTAACATTGACTGGTTTCACTTGGAAATTCTTCTAAGTGTGGAGTTTTGGAACTTTAAAATATTCCTCTAAAATCAGCCGAAATACGAATTCCGATTTACTCACCTGTTATCAGGAGAGACCTCAGTGCTGCATCTTTCAGCCCAGTACTGATCCTGAAAAGTAATTTTAACCGTACTTACCGGTAACTTGAATTTCCTTCATAGGCTAACATTGACTGGTTTCACTTGGAAATTCTTCTAAGTGTGGAGTTTTGGAACTTTAAAATATTCCTCTAAAATCAGCCGAAATACGAATTCCGATTTACTCACCTGTTATCAGGAGAGACCTCAGTGCTGCATCTTTCAGCCCAGTACTGATCCTGAAAAGTAATTTTAACCGTACTTACCGGTAACTTGAATTTCCTTCATAGGCTAACATTGACTGGTTTCACTTGGAAATTCTTCTAAGTGTGGAGTTTTGGAACTTTAAAATATTCCTCTAAAATCAGCCGAAATACGAATTCCGATTTACTCACCTGTTATCAGGAGAGACCTCAGTGCTGCATCTTTCAGCCCAGTACTGATCCTGAAAAGTAATTTTAACCGTACTTACCGGTAACTTGAATTTCCTTCATAGGCTAACATTGACTGGTTTCACTTGGAAATTCTTCTAAGTGTGGAGTTTTGGAACTTTAAAATATTCCTCTAAAATCAGCCGAAATACGAATTCCGATTTACTCACCTGTTATCAGGAGAGACCTCAGTGCTGCATCTTTCAGCCCAGTACTGGTCCTGAAAAGTAATTTTAACCGTACTTACCAGTAACTTGAATTTCCTTCCATAGGCTAACATTGACTGGTTTCACTTGGAAATTCTTCTAAGTGTGGAGTTTTGGAACTTTAAAATATTCCTCTAAAATCAGCCGAAATACGAATTCCGATTTACTCACCTGTTATCAGGAGAGACCTCAGTGCTGCATCTTTCAGCCCAGTACTGATCCTGAAAAGTAATTTTAACCGTACTTACCGGTAACTTGAATTTCCTTCATAGGCTAACATTGACTGGTTTTCAGCTAAAAAAGTTTCAAAGTGTTGATTTTCACAAACTACAAATATTCCTTAAAAATCGCCTGTATGACTTAAACGCATTCTTTCAACTGTTTACAGGAGATGCACTCAGTGCTGGATCCAGGATCCAACACTGAGTAAGAAAAAGTAACGATAACAGTTTTTACCTGCTAAGTGAATTTCCTTCCATAGGATAACATTGGTGATTCTATGAGAAAAAGTTTCAAAGTGTCAACTTTAAAATACAATAATATTCCTTAAAAATCACGACTGTAACCAAAACGCTTTTACTCAACTGTTTACAGGAGATGTACCAGGACTGAATCTAGGATCCAGTCCTGTGGTTACAAAAGTAATCCATAAAGTAACTAATTGCATTTAACTAGAAATTCACATTGAGCTGAATGTTGCATTGTGTTTGAAAATGTGTTGCCCATTGCAACAACTGTAACTACTGTACTTAAAAGTCTATTGCCTATCTGCAAAGTATTTAAACTAAAGTAATTCATTCTGAGAAAGTATTTTTGTAATGTAATGTATAATGTAATTACAATGTAATTTGACAAATAAAATATGTAAAAAAAATTGTTTCTAAAAATGTAGTAAATCAGTATGAAAAAAATTAATATAACAATTAATACATTTTAAAAATTGTCATTTACAAAACCTTTGAAATTCACTGAAAAAACCGTAGGTTTCAGGCACGTTATAGTTAGAAATTAGCATTTAAAAACCTTGAAATTCACTGAAAAAACCATAGGTTTCAGACACGTTATAGTTACAAATTAGCATTTAAAAAACCTTTGAAATTCACTGAAAAAACCATAGGTTTCAGACACGTTATAGTTACAAATTAGCATTTAAAAAACCTTTGAAATTCACTGAAAAACCATAGGTTTTAGGGACAGTTATAGTTACTTGGACATTGCACTCGTACAAAACCCGTGAAATTCCCCGTTATAGTTAGTTCAGCTAACTATAACTCGCGCCCCGCAATGCACTGCTGATGACGTCACATATTACATCACTCATGACATGGTCAGTGACATCACTGATGACATCACTGATGACATCTCAAATGACATCACTGATGACATCATCCACGTGATAATCTGATGCACCTCCTCACACCCTAATATAATCTTTGATACACCTACTCTAAATTACAGACTGCCATTCGCAAAACCATAGACACTCCAACACCAATAACTACATACCCACTCACTGATTCTTAGGTCTACACACACACATCCACTCACTCACCCGTACAGTCACTCATACTTACGGTCACTCAGTACAGGACTATCATATGCACTCTTACTCCTATATAGACACTCAAACAACGCCACTCATCCATAGAGATACTCACACACCTAGTCAGTCATGCAAATAATTAAACACACTGCCATTTACTCACCTATACAGTTATACACACACCAGCTCACTTACTCATACAAATAGTAGCACATTGTTACGCTCTTATACAATCACTGATACAAGCACACAATCATCCATACAGCCACTATCACAATCACTCACTCTTGCTTATAGCTATTTATATACTCCAACACACATATATACTGCCTTTCACATATGTAGTTACTCACACATGTACCACTGGGACATACATTCACTCACTAACACACTCTTACACACACTTACCCACCCATACAGTCTATCACAGATGCACTCTTGAAACCATCCACCCAGTGAATCACCCACTCACACATCTATGCACAGAGTTGCACACACCCCTCCCACACAAACACTCAGGCACCCATACAGATACTCAGACAAGCATTCAATAACTCATATAGAAAATCATTTAGCTATTCACAAACACATGCAGCCACTTACACAGCAACAGACAGACGGATACAGACATACACCCAGTTTAGTCACTAACCCATGCATTCAGTAAGATACGTTAAATCACTCACTTATAGAGTCAGTCACGCACCTACTAAATCATCCATACAGACACTTAGACACCCACTCATTCTTCAATACGTCTTTTCCTATATATTTTAAAAATATTTAAACTTTACAGAAACACACAGTCACTGGATGATGTCATCAGTGATGTCATTTGAGATGTCATCAGTGATGTCATCAGTGATGTCACTGACCATGTCATGAGTGATGTAATATGTGACGTCATCAGCAGTGCATTATGGGCGCGAGTTATAGTTAGCTGAACTAACTATAACGGGGGAATTTCACGGGTTTTGTACGAGTGCAATGTCCAAGTAACTATAACTGTCCCTAAAACCTATGGTTTTTTCAGTGAATATATATATGTATAACCTAGTTTCCATAGGAAAAGCATTTTTTGACTTGG
>CAWUFW010029477.1:0-18975 GCA_963921515.1 Calotriton arnoldi | reverse complement strand
AGTTACGCTATTAGCCCCCGGAATCGCGCCATGTCTTCCCTGGACCGGAAACAAGCATCCTAGGACCGGTTTCTGGCATTCCAGCCGTCATCAGCCAGGCTTGCTTGAATCCAGTGGCAAAGTGAGCAAGGGACCCACGTCTGGGCATATCCCCGCCAACTTAGGGCGAACAAAGCGATACAAAAGGGGATGATGGACGGAACGCTTGAGCCAATCAAACACTCACCCCCAGTCAACTGATCTGGGTTTAATCCATCATCATTCTTTAGCTCACTCCACCACCCCAGTTCAGACATGGCCATATGCAAATCAGTCTGACCCTGTGCCTCATGGGAACAGTCCAGCCCGAACTGCCAAGCCATGTCTTCCCTGGACCGGAAACAAGCATCCTAGGACCGGTTTCTGGCATTCCAGCCGTCATCAGCCAGGCTTGCTTGAATCCAGTGGCAAAGTGAGCAAGGGACCCACGTCTGGGCATATCCCCGCCAACTTAGGGCGAACAAAGCGATACAAAAGGGGATGATGGACGGAACGCTTGAGCCAATCAAACACTCACCCCCAGTCAACTGATCTGGGTTTAATCCATCATCATTCTTTAGCTCACTCCACCACCCCAGTTCAGACATGGCCATATGCAAATCAGTCTGACCCTGTGCCTCATGGGAACAGTCCAGCCCGAACTGCCAAGCCATGTCTTCCCTGGACCGGAAACAAGCATCCTAGGACCGGTTTCTGGCATTCCAGCCGTCATCAGCCAGGCTTGCTTGAATCCAGTGGCAAAGTGAGCAAGGGACCCACGTCTGGGCATATCCCCGCCAACTTAGGGCGAACAAAGCGATACAAAAGGGGATGATGGACGGAACGCTTGAGCCAATCAAACACTCACCCCCAGTCAACTGATCTGGGTTTAATCCATCATCATTCTTTAGCTCACTCCACCACCCCAGTTCAGACATGGCCATATGCAAATCAGTCTGACCCTGTGCCTCATGGGAACAGTCCAGCCCGAACTGCCAAGCCATGTCTTCCCTGGACCGGAAACAAGCATCCTAGGACCGGTTTCTGGCATTCCAGCCGTCATCAGCCAGGCTTGCTTGAATCCAGTGGCAAAGTGAGCAAGGGACCCACGTCTGGGCATATCCCCGCCAACTTAGGGCGAACAAAGCGATACAAAAGGGGATGATGGACGGAACGCTTGAGCCAATCAAACACTCACCCCCAGTCAACTGATCTGGGTTTAATCCATCATCATTCTTTAGCTCACTCCACCACCCCAGTTCAGACATGGCCATATGCAAATCAGTCTGACCCTGTGCCTCATGGGAACAGTCCAGCCCGAACTGCCAAGCCATGTCTTCCCTGGACCGGAAACAAGCATCCTAGGACCGGTTTCTGGCATTCCAGCCGTCATCAGCCAGGCTTGCTTGAATCCAGTGGCAAAGTGAGCAAGGGACCCACGTCTGGGCATATCCCCGCCAACTTAGGGCGAACAAAGCGATACAAAAGGGGATGATGGACGGAACGCTTGAGCCAATCAAACACTCACCCCCAGTCAACTGATCTGGGTTTAATCCATCATCATTCTTTAGCTCACTCCACCACCCCAGTTCAGACATGGCCATATGCAAATCAGTCTGACCCTGTGCCTCATGGGAACAGTCCAGCCCGAACTGCCAAGCCATGTCTTCCCTGGACCGGAAACAAGCATCCTAGGACCGGTTTCTGGCATTCCAGCCGTCATCAGCCAGGCTTGCTTGAATCCAGTGGCAAAGTGAGCAAGGGACCCACGTCTGGGCATATCCCCGCCAACTTAGGGCGAACAAAGCGATACAAAAGGGGATGATGGACGGAACGCTTGAGCCAATCAAACACTCACCCCCAGTCAACTGATCTGGGTTTAATCCATCATCATTCTTTAGCTCACTCCACCACCCCAGTTCAGACATGGCCATATGCAAATCAGTCTGACCCTGTGCCTCATGGGAACAGTCCAGCCCGAACTGCCAAGCCATGTCTTCCCTGGACCGGAAACAAGCATCCTAGGACCGGTTTCTGGCATTCCAGCCGTCATCAGCCAGGCTTGCTTGAATCCAGTGGCAAAGTGAGCAAGGGACCCACGTCTGGGCATATCCCCGCCAACTTAGGGCGAACAAAGCGATACAAAAGGGGATGATGGACGGAACGCTTGAGCCAATCAAACACTCACCCCCAGTCAACTGATCTGGGTTTAATCCATCATCATTCTTTAGCTCACTCCACCACCCCAGTTCAGACATGGCCATATGCAAATCAGTCTGACCCTGTGCCTCATGGGAACAGTCCAGCCCGAACTGCCAAGCCATGTCTTCCCTGGACCGGAAACAAGCATCCTAGGACCGGTTTCTGGCATTCCAGCCGTCATCAGCCAGGCTTGCTTGAATCCAGTGGCAAAGTGAGCAAGGGACCCACGTCTGGGCATATCCCCGCCAACTTAGGGCGAACAAAGCGATACAAAAGGGGATGATGGACGGAACGCTTGAGCCAATCAAACACTCACCCCCAGTCAACTGATCTGGGTTTAATCCATCATCATTCTTTAGCTCACTCCACCACCCCAGTTCAGACATGGCCATATGCAAATCAGTCTGACCCTGTGCCTCATGGGAACAGTCCAGCCCGAACTGCCAAGCCATGTCTTCCCTGGACCGGAAACAAGCATCCTAGGACCGGTTTCTGGCATTCCAGCCGTCATCAGCCAGGCTTGCTTGAATCCAGTGGCAAAGTGAGCAAGGGACCCACGTCTGGGCATATCCCCGCCAACTTAGGGCGAACAAAGCGATACAAAAGGGGATGATGGACGGAACGCTTGAGCCAATCAAACACTCACCCCCAGTCAACTGATCTGGGTTTAATCCATCATCATTCTTTAGCTCACTCCACCACCCCAGTTCAGACATGGCCATATGCAAATCAGTCTGACCCTGTGCCTCATGGGAACAGTCCAGCCCGAACTGCCAAGCCATGTCTTCCCTGGACCGGAAACAAGCATCCTAGGACCGGTTTCTGGCATTCCAGCCGTCATCAGCCAGGCTTGCTTGAATCCAGTGGCAAAGTGAGCAAGGGACCCACGTCTGGGCATATCCCCGCCAACTTAGGGCGAACAAAGCGATACAAAGGGGATGATGGACGGAACGCTTGAGCCAATCAAACACTCACCCCCAGTCAACTGATCTGGGTTTAATCCATCATCATTCTTTAGCTCACTCCACCACCCCAGTTCAGACATGGCCATATGCAAATCAGTCTGACCCTGTGCCTCATGGGAACAGTCCAGCCCGAACTGCCAAGCCATGTCTTCCCTGGACCGGAAACAAGCATCCTAGGACCGGTTTCTGGCATTCCAGCCGTCATCAGCCAGGCCAGCATCCCCTTTTGTATCGCTTTGGTCGCCCTAAGTTGGCGGGGGTATGCCCAGACGTGGGTCCCTTGCTCACTTTGCCACTGGATTCAAGCAAGCCTGGCTGATGACGGCTGAAATGCCAGAAACCGGTCCTAGGATGCTTGTTTCCGGTCCAGGGAAGACATGGCTTGGTAGTTCGGGCTGGACTGTTCCCATGAGGCACAGGGTCAGACTGATTTGCATATGGCCATGTCTGAACTGGGGTGGTGGAGTGAGCTAAAGAATGATGATGGATTAAACCCAGATCAGTTGACTGGGGGTGAGTGTTTGATTGGCTCAAACGCTCCGTCCATCATCCCCTTTGTATCGCTTTGGTCGCCCTAAGTTGGCGGAGGTATGCCCAGACGTGGGTCCCTTGCTCACTTTGCCACTGGATTCAAGCAAGCCTGGCTGATGACGGCTGAAATGCCAGAAACCGGTCCTAGGATGCTTGTTTCCGGTCCAGGAAGACATGGCTTGGTAGTTCGGGCTGGACTGTTCCCATGAGGCACAGGGTCAGACTGATTTGCATATGGCCATGTCTGAACTGGGGTGGTGGAGTGAGCTAAAGAATGATGATGGATTAAACCCAGATCAGTTGACTGGGGGTGAGTGTTTGATTGGCTCAAACGCTCCGTCCATCATCCCCTTTTGTATCGCTTTGGTCGCCCTAAGTTGGCGGGGGTATGCCCAGACGTGGGTCCCTTGCTCACTTTGCCACTGGATTCAAGCAAGCCTGGCTGATGACGGCTGAAATGCCAGAAACCGGTCCTAGGATGCTTGTTTCCGGTCCAGGGAAGACATGGCTTGGTAGTTCGGGCTGGACTGTTCCCATGAGGCACAGGGTCAGACTGATTTGCATATGGCCATGTCTGAACTGGGGTGGTGGAGTGAGCTAAAGAATGATGATGGATTAAACCCAGATCAGTTGACTGGGGGTGAGTGTTTGATTGGCTCAAACGTTCCGTCCATCATCCCTTTTGTATCGCTTGGTCGCCCTAAGTTGGCGGGGTATGCCCAGACGTGGGTCCCTTGCTCACTTTGCCACTGGATTCAAGCAAGCCTGGCTGATGACGGCTGAAATGCCAGAAACCGGTCCTAGGATGCTTGTTTCCGGTCCAGGGAAGACATGGCTTGGTAGTTCGGGCTGGACTGTTCCCATGAGGCACAGGGTCAGACTGATTTGCATATGGCCATGTCTGAACTGGTGTGGTGGAGTGAGCTAAAGAATGATGATGGATTAAACCCAGATCAGTTGACTGGGGTGAGTGTTTGATTGGCTCAAACGTTCCGTCCATCATCCCCTTTGTATCGCTTGGTCGCCCTAAGTTGGCGGGGTATGCCCAGACGTGGGTCCCTTGCTCACTTTGCCACTGGATTCAAGCAAGCCTGGCTGATGACGGCTGAAATGCCAGAAACCGGTCCTAGGATGCTTGTTTCCGGTCCAGGGAAGACATGGCTTGGTAGTTCGGGCTGGACTGTTCCCATGAGGCACAGGGTCAGACTGATTTGCATATGGCCATGTCTGAACTGGGGTGGTGGAGTGAGCTAAAGAATGATGATGGATTAAACCCAGATCAGTTGACTGGGGGTGAGTGTTTGATTGGCTCAAACGCTCCGTCCATCATCCCCTTTGTATCGCTTGGTCGCCCTAAGTTGGCGGGGGTATGCCCAGACGTGGGTCCCTTGCTCACTTTGCCACTGGATTCAAGCAAGCCTGGCTGATGACGGCTGAAATGCCAGAAACCGGTCCTAGGATGCTTGTTTCCGGTCCAGGGAAGACATGGCTTGGTAGTTCGGGCTGGACTGTTCCCATGAGGCACAGGGTCAGACTGATTTGCATATGGCCATGTCTGAACTGGGGTGGTGGAGTGAGCTAAAGAATGATGATGGATTAAACCCAGATCAGTTGACTGGGGGTGAGTGTTTGATTGGCTCAAACGTTCCGTCCATCATCCCCTTTTGTATCACGATACTAAGGTCAGCATACACGCTGCCATTACACGAGCCCTGACTCTCGCTGCTGTCGCCCTTAATCGGGGGCATCCGGTATACGCAATCCTTGAGACTGAGTTCTTCCATAGGCCGACAAATACCATTGCCAAAACCAGTAACGTCGCATCCCATATCCTTAGGTGTTTCTTATGGAGCATTCTCGTCCATTACCCAGGGTGTTAAGCGGCGGTAATATCTATTGATAGTGGCCTGTGAGCCACCCAACACTGGTCTTTTCACAAGCGGGCTGTATCTCTTCAGTTTGATGTGGGCACCTTTTCGTATTCAGGCGTCTGCTTGCTGTACAAGGCTCTTAAGGATGCCTTATATGTATCCTAAGCAGCCTCTAAAAGGGGGACGTACACCTCTACACCACAACATGTCCACCCAACGTCATAGGGCTCTGATTCGCTGCGGTCTCCAAAAGCAGCCCCAACCCTATGGCAGACCGCCCCTTGGGTCAAATGGACACCTACATCCATCACAGGGGTTTGGGACCTGTCACTTTTAAGGACACGTCGAGGGGGCGTGGCACCTGTCACTTTTAAGGACACAGCGAGGGGGCGTGGCACCTGTCACTTTTGGGGACACGCATGATGAGGAAAGGTATCCTGGCTTTCTACTAAGGCCATAATAAAACAAAACAAAAACAGCAGCAGAGACTGCTTACAAAGGTAAAACAATTATGCAAAAAGAAATAGGAAAGAGGGCAACTGTTTGCAAAGACACTAGATCTGGCAATTTTATAGGTGGAAGACTCTTAACTGACAGGGATGTGTGTGCGTAAGTGTGGCCTACTGGGGGTGTAAAAGTGAGCGGGTGGAAGGATGAGAGTGCGTGCATGAATGAGACTGACTTCAGTCCATGGTTACTGGGTAAGAGACTGCATGGATGGGTGGCTGGGAATATGGTCACGTGTATTAATGTATCGGCAAGTAGATAAACCGATGCAGACCGGTTACACCAATCTTAAAGGTTAAGGTCTCTGCTTGTAGATTAGCAATGCTATATAACAAAGACCCTCAGCGGGGCGCAAGGACTGCAGATACAAGGCATCGCACATCACCCATTCCGGCTGGTGATGACATGCTCCAGGCTGGGTGTAACCACTCAGCACCATCAAGTGCCCCAGGTTGGCATAGTTCAGCTTGTACAGAAACTCACTGCCACCTCTGGCAGCTCTGCCGCAACTTTAGCGCCATCAGCATCAGATGCTACAGCAAGAGCGGCACAACCGTTCCATAGCTTGTTTCCTGGCAGAGCCTACGAACCATGAAAATTATCTGCAATTTACAAATTGAATATTTACACTTCATTTAGTCCACATAACTCAAAAGAGGGTAGGGAGTACACACTCCAGGTTATTCTCCAACCACTTACTGAACAGGAGTGGAACAACGTTTTTACATTCAAGTATATTCAATATCCCCACCACAAGTAAGCTCTACCAAGTGCCTCACTACATTTTATTGACAATGATCAAAAATATTCAGACACTCGGTCTGGTCCATAAAATCTAGAAGAGGTGATATAGAAAAGGAAGATCAAGGATGAAAGAAGAAAAAAAACACAAGCGCGGCCCCGCGGCCGCGAAAGTTAATTGTTGTGAGAGAGAGGGGGAGCAGGAGGTGAGCCCGCGAGTGGTGCGCAAGCGCGCGCTTGGGAGAGTCTTCACTTTTCAAGCACTGCACTCGTGCTTGTGGCGCGCCCCTGCTAGCTCCCGCAAGGTGGATGCCGCCACAAGCACGAGTGCAGTGCTTGAAAAAGTGAAGAGCGACGGCTAAAGGCCCTCCTAGCAGCGCATGCACGCTGCGTAGGCGAGACCTAAAAAAGGAATGGGGCCAGGACGCAGCCCTGTCTTACCCCTATATCAGAGGGGAATCCTTCAGTCAAATCTCCCAGACTACTATAGCGTACTGAAGCGGAGGTGTATTCGTGAAGCCTACTGAGCAAGGTGACAATTGCTCCATCAATCCCCATTTTTATCATTATGGACCATAGTCAGGGCCGGACTGGGAACCGAAACCGGCCCTGGCAAACTGCTCGGCCGGCCCCCCCTCCAGGGGGGAGGGGGTGCGGCCGAGCTGTTTGCTAGTGCCGGTTTCGGCCGATTTTGTTACAGGGGGCCGATATTGCCGCCCCCGGTAACAAAACCGGCCCCCACCCTGGCGGCCCAACGGGGAAATGCCCGGTGCCCGCTATGGCCAGTCCGGCCCTGACCATAGTTGGCTGCGATTCACTGTGTCAAAGGCACAGGTTACGTCCATAAAAGCTAAATGAACGCAACCATTTTGTGCTTTGGTGTACTTCTGGACAATTAATGCCAGATTTAGAGATTGTTCCACAGTTCCAAGTCCTGGGCGGAATCCAAATTGATAGATTGAAAGCACCTGATGTTCCCATGCCCAATGTTCTAATTTAGCCAAAATTACCCTGCCCAATATTTTAACTGAACTATCGAGCAGGGAAATTGGGCGATAGCAATGGGGTTTGGTTTCATCTCCCTTTTTAAAAATCGGCACTAGAATGGCTTTTTGCCAGGTCTTGACTAAAGGGCCCACTATTGCAGCTTTTTAAGACAAATTGTGATCAATGGGGCCCATAAATCCGGTAAATACTTATATAGGTTCCGGGGCTTTCTCTGGCGACTATTTTCTATAGCTAAAAGCACCTCACTCACCTCTATTGAGTTGCTTAGGGCCCGGACCGGTCCTATATCAGAGGGAGTTTCTATTGCCGGTGTTAGATTTACTGTCCTTGGCTCTGGGGGAAAACATTCTGAAAAATGGTTAGCCCAGGCTTCAGCTGGGAAGTTGGTATCTTTTTTTGGCGTTTCATCACCAGACATAGGAACGGAGTTAACCACCTCCCAGGAAACACGAGAATCTTTTAGGGTCGCTGCAATTTTTAGATCCTCCCAGGCCTTATCCTTTAGGGACCATTTCCTTTCCTCAATTGCCTTTCTATAATCCTTCCTTACTTTTATTATTTCATCCTTATTTCCCGGGGTCTTTTTTAAAGCCACCCATAGCGCCTTATGTGCTTCAGTGCAGCTCTTATTGACCCACCTTGGGTGTTCAGGGGCTTTTCTACTATGTTTAGTTAATTTATCAGCCAAAAGGCCATTAAGGTTTGTAAAGGACACTATGATGTTCTCTGGAGGGGCAGAGTCAGAGTACTGTCTCTATATCTGCCTTATTATTTATTATGAGGTCTTTAAGAAAGGCCGCCTTATCAACCTTTTCCCATTTGATACTAATGCCCTTGTTTCTGTTATATACTGCCCTATGATGTATTTTCTTGTCCTTTTTTTAGCCGCAGGTAGGTTTAATTTTTTAATTACCAGCCAATCAACAGTTTTATACATGTAGATCAGGTAACTAGGTTTTCGACTCAGTCTGCGAGCACACTAAACAATGATGGGAAAACTCGTCAGTATAGAACGATGGTGCTGGAACAATTTTCAGAGTATGGTGCTGGCCAAAGGCCTACCATTTAAAGGTTATAAAAAAATAAAAAACACTTGTTACTTACGGAGTGAGTCCAACAACTAAGTGTAACCTGTGCAGTAAGACGGTGTGCAGGAAAGGTGTTCTACTCTCTATCTCAAAGGACTTGCAGGTAAACGGTCCAAAAAGGGAACCGCACATGACGTCTCTGGTACAGCTGCTCTCCAACTCAAACACATACCATGGCATTACAAACACAAACATTCCAATAGTTAAAGGAACATCAACCACAAGAAGAATAACACAATACAACACGCCTCCCCCTTATAATGAACACTCCTACCATAAATGAAAAACGAAAGGAAAAATAAATTCTGCAAATGCTTGAGTTTGTGAGAAAAAGCGTTTTGCAGCATTGTCCTTCTGAAACGCGTTACCGAAAAACTATCCATCATGTTAACAGTACGGCCACTCATCACATCACTAGACAAGTAATCCATCGTTATCATAAACTCACACTCACTTCCACCTCACACCAGCACATCTCCACCCACTAGTGTTTTTTCCAGCATCATAACCAAATTGAGAAACTCGCTCATTTTCTTTTCTAGTAATATCTGCCGACCAGGAATCTCATCATTTTCATTTGAACATGATTTTTGTTTTACTGCAACTCTCCTCTTGCTCCGCCATTTCCTCACAAGACTGCATGTTTAAACCACCTGAACAATTGTAGCGCTTGGATATTTCGAGGAACCCTCCTTGGAACTCGCCAGTCTCTTGATTTTAACATATCCAATTTGAAAATCCAGCTGTTTAACTCTATTCAGTTCATCATAACTTTTTACTCTTCCCCTGCACACCTTTTACTGTCACCCCCCTCAGACATACACAGGCATATATCAGCTGCCCCGGTTTTCTGGAGCACCCAACAAAGAGAGCCGGTTTAAATAATTCCTTCCACGTAACAACATGCAGTCTCTCACCAGTGGTGGAATGAGGAGTGTTATTCAAAATTCTGTCAAAAAAACTTCCTATCAAAGCCAGAATAGCATTCAAGCTGAAGTGTCTCCTTCAACATTCCAATCACCCTCTCCACCACACCATTACCCTGCAGGCTATATAAGGCAGCTGACAAATGTTGGATGTTTACCGGCCTCAAGAAAGTCTCCATCTGCAGAGATGTAAATTGTAATCCATTGTCAGTTATTAGTATCTTTGGTGCTCCCACAAATCAAAATAACATGCACATAGACTGTCACATTGCCTGTGGTAGGCTCTTTCATGAACTCGCAAGAAAACACTTGAAGTAATGGTCCAACACAACTAAAGCTTATCTCATATTTTCACTCAATTGGTACATTGGTCCCACAACATCCATTCTCAACTTCTCCCAGGAGAACCTAGGAAACTCTATGGGACACAAAGGCATTTAGGAGATCTCAGCAATTTATCATAATCTCTGAAAGTGGTACAAGCAGCCACAAACATGTCCACCTCTGTCTCCATGCTGGGCCACCAGCAGTAAAACCTCAATCTTTTTTATTTCCAGTACATCCTGTATGGCCTTTGTGAACTAGCCCAATCACTTGGATTCTTAACTCAGTTAGTGGCACTAACATAGTACAGCTGCGAAGCAAAGCTCCCCCGAGATTTACATTGTCTCTCACTTTGGAAAGTGATAAATAATAATGGCACTAATACACAGCAAAGCGATACAAAAGGGGATGATGGACGGAACGCTTGAGCCAATCAAACACTCACCCCCAGTCAACTGATCTGGGTTTAATCCATCATCATTCTTTAGCTCACTCCACCACCCCAGTTCAGACATGGCCATATGCAAATCAGTCTGACCCTGTGCCTCATGGGAACAGTCCAGCCCGAACTGCCAAGCCATGTCTTCCCTGGACCGGAAACAAGCATCCTAGGACCGGTTTCTGGCATTTCAGCCGTCATCAGCCAGGCTTGCTTGAATCCAGTGGCAAAGTGAGCAAGGGACCCACGCCTGGGCATACCCCGCCAACTTAGGGCGACCAAAGCGATACAAAAGGGGATGATGGACGGAACGCTTGAGCCAATCAAACACTCACCCCCAGTCAACTGATCTGGGTTTAATCCATCATCATTCTTTAGCTCACTCCACCACCCCAGTTCAGACATGGCCATATGCAAATCAGTCTGACCCTGTGCCTCATGGGAACAGTCCAGCCCGAACTGCCAAGCCATGTCTTCCCTGGACCGGAAACAAGCATCCTAGGACCGGTTTCTGGCATTTCAGCCGTCATCAGCCAGGCTTGCTTGAATCCAGTGGCAAAGTGAGCAAGGGACCCACGCCTGGGCATACCCCGCCAACTTAGGGCGACCAAAGCGATACAAAAGGGGATGATGGACGGAACGCTTGAGCCAATCAAACACTCACCCCCAGTCAACTGATCTGGGTTTAATCCATCATCATTCTTTAGCTCACTCCACCACCCCAGTTCAGACATGGCCATATGCAAATCAGTCTGACCCTGTGCCTCATGGGAACAGTCCAGCCCGAACTGCCAAGCCATGTCTTCCCTGGACCGGAAACAAGCATCCTAGGACCGGTTTCTGGCATTTCAGCCGTCATCAGCCAGGCTTGCTTGAATCCAGTGGCAAAGTGAGCAAGGGACCCACGTCTGGGCATACCCCCGCCAACTTAGGGCGACCAAAGCGATACAAAAGGGGATGATGGACGGAACGCTTGAGCCAATCAAACACTCACCCCCAGTCAACTGATCTGGGTTTAATCCATCATCATTCTTTAGCTCACTCCACCACCCCAGTTCAGACATGGCCATATGCAAATCAGTCTGACCCTGTGCCTCATGGGAACAGTCCAGCCCGAACTGCCAAGCCATGTCTTCCCTGGACCGGAAACAAGCATCCTAGGACCGGTTTTGTATCACTAATACACAGCAGCCTATATGCATTAATTCCTGATGGGCCTGATACCGGTCCAATTTTGACAATCACTAGGGCCAACAACCTCCATATGAGCAGCGTGACGCCTTAGATTCACACTGCACAAGTCTGTGCAAGAGTTGAAGAACGTTAGGTTATTTGCATCTGGATGGAGAATGGAGTTGACTACCCTAGTGTGCCCCCATGGGGTACTGGGCCCACACCCGAGTAAATGTACTGCTGTGACGTGGAATGTGCGGGGGCTGCACACGTAAGCAAAAGCTATGAAATACAGTCCTTTTTACAGCGGCGAGGGGTCTAAATAGTATTTATGCAGGAGACCCGTCTGAGGGGCGGAAAGGTGGGACATGCTGCCGTGCAAATGGCATGGACAGCTATATCACACCTCGTAGGCCTCATAAGCAAGGGGTGTAGCATTATGGCATCCAATGTAGCATTTCAATTGGAAGAGGAGTGCATGAATCAGCACTGGCGGTTTGTCCTCCTGAGAGGCAGACTAGATGGTTTCCCATTGGTCCTCAGCAGTATCTACACACCAAATGTCGATCAAAAAACCCAAACTGGCATCATGCCCCCTACTCCTCTGAAGCACTAGATCTTATTTGCAGAGTCCCGCAGGGCTCCTCGCTCAGCACAACACTCTTCAACATCTACATGGCCCTGCTGGCCGAAATCGTACAAGCTCACAACATAAACATCCTCACTTATGCCGACAACATGCAACTGATGCTATCACTCACGGGGGGACACCCAACACCAGGAACAAGTTCACCAAATGCATTACACAAGTAGCCACCTGGATGAAAACCAACTGCCTCAAATTGAACTCAGACAAAACGTAGGTGGTAGTCTTCGGGAAGAACGCTTCGCCATGTGACTCCATGTGGTGGCACACAGACCTTGGACCCACCCCCATGCGCTCCTCATAAGCGAGAAATTTCAGAATCATATACAAACTGGACATGACCGCCCAAGTCAATGTGGTAGTCTCGACCTGCTTAACACACTGAGGATGGTGAAGGAAATCATTAAGAGGCTACCAGACAACTCAGGGAAAACGATCACCCATGCCCTCCTCACCAGCAGACGATATGGAAAAACTCAGTATGCAGGAATTACCAACCAGCTAACAAGAAGACCATAGATTGTCAAAAACTCAGCAGCCAGACTAGTTCTCTACCACCCACACTGAGCCCACCTCACACCATACCTTAGGGAACTCCACTAGCTCCCGCTACACAAACGCATACTTTAAATTCTTCAGCCACACCTACAAAGATATCCACAACACTGGCCCTGCCTACATGAACAGCCACATCCACTTCCACCAGCCTTCCAGACACCTCTGCTCTGCCAGTCTTTCACTAACACCCCCTCCTACACATACACAAAAGCAGAGCAGGGGGCCGTGCCTTCTTGTACCTGGCCCCTAAAGCCTGGAATGACCTCCCACAGCACATCTGAGCCTCCTCCTCTCTTCACTTTTGCAAGAAGCTGAAGACATGGCTTGTCAAGTAAGCCCCCAGGGCTGGCCTCACACCTGCTACAGAGCACCAGGATGCGCTCATCGGTGATAAGTGATGGAATGGAAATGTTTTGCCACCCTGCTTGTGTTTTGTTCTTATGTTAAGTTAGCATTTGTGGCACCATTTTATGTTCAGCCGCCATTTTGAATCATGTCGTTAGCTACGTATTCCCCGACTCGAGATGCAGGCTGTGGAAATGTTCAGTTCTCCAAGGTTAGGCCTTGCTCTGCTAATGAATACCCTGTCCTTATTAATGCATTCCTTTCCATAGATAGAGGCTTTCTCCCACTAGCCCAGTGATGGACACAAACAGAACGACCTTGGCAATAAGATAATGTGCGCCCGGTCTAAGAGTCGAGACCCGTCGTACTGTACTTCTGTGTTTTAGCTGCACCTGCTAGTAGATTTCCATTAGGGGCGGGACATTCGTGGTTCAGAAATATACAAAATGTATCTCTATGTTTGGTGAAGTCAGTCCCTCTGCAGCAATCCCAGGAGGCTGGTCAGACTGGACTCCGCTCGAGTCTACCTGAATAAAATATGCTTGGTTTGTATTCTCTACTATCTGACCGACTCTTCATTTGTATGGAAGGCTGAGAGGTGGTCGCGAGTGACCCGGGTGGCCCTAATCGGGTCACTTCCTTCATAAGCGCGCTATAAAACACTGATAACATAAATCATAACTTCCAGGTTCCAGGTCATCCCATACTATGATGATGCTCTACATGTATAACTCATTTTAGAATTAACTGGATCCCCACTTTTTATGGACAAATGCCAACTTCAACCATATGCCGTATGATTAAATGGATACACAGTGGATTAGCTATAAGGCAGAACACATCAGCATGCGATTCCGGTATGATCAAAGTCGCTATTATGCATTAAGTTCGGTCACGAGTAAAACTTTTTTTTTCCAGCCAACTATTTTTTTCCCAAAAGTTTCACTATATTATAGCTTTCTTCTGACTGTAATGCAATTGAGAGTTTTCCTGATTAATTTAAAACTCTTAACCCTAGCTTACACCAACACTATTTCAAACTGAAAACTTGAACTTTTCTCTAAAAGGGCTTATAATAATATACTTCAGTCAAGGGAACTGTAATTCCAATGTAATAGTGTCAAAGTACATGTGATTGGCAAGGTGAAGTGGATGAGGTGAAACTGATGAGGTAATGGTAAGGAGAGGTAATGGAAACTATGTAATGAGGGCCCCCTTTCAGGGGCATAGCTAAATCGGTGAGATTAGGTGTCTGTGAACCACAAATTTGCAAAAATAAAGCAGTGGGCCTCACGGTGAACGTGTGAAGTGACGACAGTTCATGATTGACTGTTGCCAAGAGGAGCAGGGTCAGTATTGGTTTGAATTTGGTGGGTCTCCGGGGCTGATTTAGAGTTAGGCAGACAGGGTGCTCCATGCAGACAGGTACTCTTTTGCAACAACTATGGAGCACCCTGTCTGCCAAGCTCAAGGTCTGCCTGACTGATTTTGGGTTGGGCAAACTGCAATTTTCATGCCAACAGACTATATTTTACTCTGGCACGGTAAAACTTCCTTCAACGGCCTGATTGACTATCCACCCCATTTTGAGTGGACGGTAGGGTGGCATTTATATATTTTTTTACTGTCCATCACCAGCAGTGAGGCAATGAGGAAGAGTAACAAAAAAGAAAAATGACCCCCACACCATGGAAGAAAACTGTTGCCGGGGCAATTAGTTTATTTTTCAAGAACAAACTCCTGCTTTGGGAGCTTGTTTGTGAAAGCATAAAAAAACGTTTCCTACCTTGACAGGAACCACCATGAGGGCGGTTGCTGCCAATGTACAGAGATGTCTGCCGAGTTGGCGGATATCTCTAATGACAGGCGGAGTACAGGCAGTAAACTTCACCACCACCCCATCTGCCTTTACTCTGTCTGCTAAGTCCTAAATAAGCCCAGTGTCTAGACTGGCACAGAGGGCAAAAATACAATGGTTTGGAATGATACTCCAAGGGATTGCCAGTGGCTAGACTATTTGCAAACAATACAAAACCGTAGGTAGATGGTCTAAGGGAAAGGTTTAGAGACTTGCGCGGATATATTCCCCAAAACCAATAATCTATCAAACAATCCGCGGGTCTGCCGAGGTTAGAACAGCTCTAAGGCACAACCAGTACAAGCATACGACTCCTACTCAAACAAAGGGGGGGGGGGGGGAAAGAGTCCTTTTAAGAGGACGGAATCCCATCACCCACCGAGGTGGCATGCTTCATCATCTGGGATCTCCTCTTGTTTGCAATCCCTAGTGCAACCAAGGGCTACAACCCCCTTACTGTGAGGGAGGAGCTCAGGGATGTTTTACTGATCATTTAATCGGAACTCCTAAAATCCACTTGATGCGAAGCGTTGAGAGTATTTCGGGTGATGGTTGCAGTGCAAAGAGTGGTGGTGTGAAAAGTGATCTAAAATTGGCTACTAAGAGAAAAAAGAGTTTATTAGTTAACTCTTGGTGTCAAGGTTAAAAACCAGTGCATGTGCAGTTTAAGAAATATTGACTGCACTAGTCCGAAAAGCAGGTCTACATGTTTCAGCCATAGTGATCAATTTCTGATCGTGGCCTTCCTCAAGACCTAGATAGTAATTGCTACTGCAAATAAGTGTAATACACGTGACAAAGATGTGATTGGAATAGATACAACCTACGAAAACCTGTAGTCTCGTTTGCGAAGATTTCACAAAAGTATTGGTGTCACCCGTAAGTGTACGGGTGAACACCTCACCTCACCTGGCAACGCTTCGCATCAAGTGGATTTTAGGAGATCCGATTAAATGATCAGTAAAACATCCCTGAGCTCCTCCCTCGCAGTAAGGGGGTTGTAGCCCTTGGTTGCACTAGGGATTGCAACCAAGAGGAGATCCCAGATGATGAAGCATGCCACCTCGGTGGGTGATGGGATTCCGTCCTCTTAAAAGGACTCCCCCCTTTGTTTGAGTAGGAGTCGTATGCTTGTACTGGTTGTGCCTTAGAGCTGTTCAAACCTCAGCAGACCAGCGGATTATTTGTTTGATAGACTATTTGCAAGCATTTATCCATAAACATTTGGTTGTTTGCTTGCAAGTAGAATGCATGGAAACATGAGACTTGCATAGCTTTCCAAGTCTACTACTGCAAATGTTTATGAATTTTAAAAAGTAGTAAATTTGCACCCATACAAGGAGTACTTCTAAGGGTGCAGTTGTGCTACTTTTTATGGTAAACCAGCCATTAATGAGCATATTTACAAAGAAATGCTGCAAAAGCACTGAGCAAGCAAAGTTGCTGCACTGCTAAGAGCACAACTACGCCATATCCTCAAAGAAATGTTCCAGTTCTGCTCTCTACACGACTTGCATACTTTGGGCTGCCTAGCGCCAATGCAGATACCTGTGTGCAATGTCGCATGGGGTGTCTGTGGTATGGGCAGGATAGTTATTTGTGCAAGAAGGGTACCTACCTGCAGAAAAGATATCTTTGGAAGCTTTTTCCTCTTTGTATATGTGCCGCAGAATGCAGCACAGATGCACAGAGGAAATAATCATCATCATGCCATGCGTCACCCATGGAACGCCTACCTGGCACAAGGTAAGGCAAGTCAGCACAATGTGTTGTGTTTTGTTACTTACAAAGCAACGAATGTCGACATGTGTGGCTTTGTGAACACCAAAAAGGATTTTCGTCGAGACTACGTAAAAAAAAAAGTGTTGCAACTAGACGTAAAATCTTTGGAAATCTGGGTTTATGACAATATGGGCTTGTGTCAAAATACATGGGTGGATGTACAGTGATACCCATGCACCACCTATGGAACACCTACCTGATGCTAAGTAATTCAAAACAGTGCAATGTGCTGCATTGTGCAACTTTTTCTTACACAGCCACACAAATTGACATATGTGTAGCTTTGTAAATACCGAAAAGGATTTTGCATTCGGGCTGCATCAAAAAAGTGGCACAGCCCCCAAAGCAAGATCTTTGTAAATCTGGGCTTAAATACATTTAAGTTCTTTACCCAAAAAAGAAACAAGTTAAAACCTCTGTGAAATCAGGATAAAAAAAACGACACGGACAAATCAGACCCGACTCAGGGCTCCCAGACCAAACTACTAAGCCAGGAATGTATTTTCTTTTTTTGGGGGGGGGAGCAGACCCCAGAGACCTATACCCCTCCTCCTCCCCCCGAACCTACGCTGCTGGCACCGCAACAGCTTTCTTAAATCGGATTCTGGAAATAATTCATGTCTGATGCCTTTCCCTACCCAGTGTAGAAATGCAGGTAGGTGAAGGAGGCAAAGGTAAATTTACCACATTGATATTTGCTATGCCTGCTAACAAAGGCAGCGTTCAAACACCAGTAATGCGCCACCACGCAATGCTTTATCTGCCATAAGGCGGAGGTGCCCCTTGGCATTGCCATCCTAGGACGCAGGCTGTGAATGGAGCCATGCGAGTGCCAGTAAACACACTTCATAACTGTGGGGAGCTCGTTTTCCAAACGTGAATGGTAAATAAGAGGAGGTGGTTATTATTTAAGTCTCTGGACATTCCCTCTAAACAATGTGCCGATTCCAATGTCAACTAATTTGCCTCGATGCTCTTCAATCAGACTACTGTGGATTATTTTTTCGGCCTTCTTCCGACTTCACAAATCAGTGTCAGATTTGAACATTTGCAATTAGTGTCATTTTTCAGATTTTCACATTTAGATTTTGTCTTTTATTACCTGTGCAGTTCTCTTTTGCGTCAGCACAGAGCGCTTCCTTAAGTTCATTCTTGGCTGTTGAATTCCAGTCTGCACCGATGCATCTTAGAAATATGAGCCCTTGAAAAAAAATAAGAGAAAACAAATGAGTAATCATAATGGGGGTTTCTTTTTATCTTGAAAGTTGTTATTTTCATGCTCGATAAAGAACTACAGTGCCCGGCTGCACTGTTGGTGTGGCTGTTCTTCCAGTGCAGGAGACTGAGGTAACCTAGACACTTGACACATTTGCAGTGAACCGTTTTCAAATGTGACAGAAAGATTCACCTCAGTCTAGCAAATCAATTACATCACAAAACTAACAAGAAACAACAGTTTCGTTAAAAGTTCGATTTCAAATATATTTGGCAAACCAGCCTGCTATACGGAATAGGTCTGATTCTTAAGGGAAGACCCAAGTCTGCACCCACATGCCTACCCCGCTTGGTGAAAACGTATGACTTTTATAAAGTCATACATCTTTCCAGAAGTACGGCTGGCAATCTGCAGTCGTAGATGGTGTCTCCTGGATAACCTTTGGGGAAAAAAAATGCATTTTCCGAGGTGGGGTGGGAAGGGGCAGGAGTTTGGGCAATACCATAAACATGTATGTTTGTGGTTGTGAACAAACACACACTGCATTTCAACCAGGGAACGCTTGTTCCTCTGTCCAAGGAGTAAGTTACTCACACAAAAAACATATTGTATTATATTGTAATTGCATTTATATAGCGCTTACTACCCCCGACGAGGCGCCAAAGCGCTTTTTCGGCGAGTAGCACGCTACTCCGGAACCCATAACGGATTAATGTTGAATTAGTATAGTGAAATATGAAAGTAATTTGAGTGGTGGCTAGGTTAGTCAGTTATTTG
>CAWUFW010029476.1:0-18979 GCA_963921515.1 Calotriton arnoldi | reverse complement strand
GGGCCGATTCCGATTCGGGCCGGAAAAGCACCGACCGACTCGGATCCGGAAAAATACCGACCGACACGTACCAGTGGCGCCCGACACGCCAAGTACGATGCAAGCCGCGATAAATCCGACCGACACGTCAGGAAACCAAGCCGACCGACCGAGCCGCTCGGAAAATAGCAATCCGGCCGGAAAAACACGCGAATCCAACCGACCGACACGCACCCGGAACAAATCCGACCGAATCGTACCCGCCAACTCCAACCCGCAAAGTACGATGCAAGGCGCGAAAACACGACCGAGTCGGACGGAGGACAAGCCGTACGACCGACACGCATACAAAACCGAGCCGAAGCAACACAATACACCGCGACCGACGCGTACGCAGCATACAAAACTGCACAAACACAGCGTGAACGAAACGGAAAACACCGTACGAGACCAATGCAGGGTCCGACTCGGTCACAAGAACGTTTCCAACATACACAAACAGCACAAAGGAAAAATCACCCAAAAAAAGGCCAAACAAGCAATTACCAAGCCAATAAATACTGGGGGGGTGGGGACAGAGAACAAAGACACACCCACAACTCCACCTATATAAAGGACACAAATCACTACCATGAGCCTTTGCAAATGCCATTTCACTGCCAGCACCCAAGAGAAAGCAACCACACACCCACAGCTCATCCCTCACACAAGCCACACACCATCAGCACACCAACAAATACCTACCTCACATACACCCAGCAAAACACACACTCACACACCCTCACCTGCACACCAACACACACATCACTCACCATCACCACCCATCACCATGCCCCCCAAGAAGAATCCCAAGTTCCTAGATTGTGAATTGGAAGTCCTGGTAGACGAGATCCTCAGGGTGGAGCCACAGCTGTTTGGCACTCTGGTCCAACAGACCCCCATGTCGCAGAAAACCAAGATGTGGGAGAGGATCATCAACAGGGTGAACGCCCAATCATCATGTCGGCGCACAAAGACGGACATCCAGAACAGGTGGTATGACGTGCGCAGGAGGGTACGGGACCTGCTGAAGATAGACTACAGCAACAGCCAACAGACCGGCAGTGGCCCTCCTGCCAAGCCAATATACCTCAGGCCCTGGGAGGAGAAGGTGCGGGCCATCCTTCCGCCAGTGAGCGTATATGGACTAGAGAACATCCCAGAGCCTGGTGAGTACACAACAAATGTACACAATAAACTGCCACAAAACACACACATCACTGTCAAGGGGAGAGTCAAACCATGCACACATAGCAATTACACAGCAACTAGAACAGAATCATCCCAAAATGTGTATGTCAGTCAGATAAACACAACACATGCCATCAAAAAAGTCACATCCAACTGTGCCAACACATGTACAAACACAACCACAACTACAGCTAGGCAGTGGCACAAATAGAACTAACACACACATCCACACATGTAGCCACCACAACAACACCAACACACAGTGAAGACCACTCAAAGGAAGGAATTCTGTGTATGCTGGCCAAGTCAGTGTAGCCAATAGCATCATGGGAGTCGCAGTCACACATATTGCCCCCCCCACAACTGTCCCATCAACACCACCCTGAACCATGCTCACATCACAGGGAGTGGAGAAGGACTCACAAGATGGCTGACACTGGCTACTGCTGTGGGGAGCACAAGGCCCTGCTGCCAACTGTGCACCAACAAACAGCAGGACACCACTGACTGACATCCTGAGAGACAACTTACACTCCCTGCAATGCAAGCACGTTCCATGGTGGGCTATCTGGCTGGCTGGGTGGGAAGGGGGACTTGCAGCACTGACTATAGTCACCAGCACCTCCCCTCACACCCCCCCCAACACAAACTCCACAGTACCCACCTGGTAGAATGCAATGCCCTCCATCCTAACACAAGATCCCACAAAGCACCACCACCCTGGGTTATGTTGTGTGAAGCACAGGGACACTCTTGGGACTCTTAGCCAAACAACTGCCAGGACAACACTCCCAGCCATCCTGTCAGCACAGCCAGCCCACCCCACAGGGAAGCAGAGTCAAAAGGAAGGAAGCATGGGCATGCTGGGAAGGGGGGTGGAGGCAATAGCATGATGGGAGTCGTAGTCACAGACATAGCTCACCCCCACAACTGTCCCATCAACACCACCCTGAACCATGCTCACATCACAGGGAGTGGAGAAGGACTCACAAGATGGCTGACACTGGCTACTGCTGTGGGGAGCACAAGGCCCTGCTGCCAACTGTGCACCAACAAACAGCAGGACACCACTGACTGACATCCTGAGAGACAACTTACACTCCTTGCAATGCAAGCACGTTCCATGTTGGGCTATCTGGCTGGCTGGGTGGGAAGGGGGACTTGCAGCACTGACTATAGTCACCAGCACCTCCCCTCACACCCCCCCAACACAAACTCCACAGTACCCACCTGGTAGAATGCAATGCCCTCCATCCTAACACAAGATCCCACAAAGCACCACCACCCTGGGTTATGTTGTGTGAAGCACAGGGACACTCTTGGGACTCTTAGCCAAACAACTGCCAGGACAACACTCCCAGCCATCCTGTCAGCACAGCCAGCCCACCCCACAGGGAAGCAGAGTCAAAAGGAAGGAAGCATGGGCATGCTGGGAAGGGGGTGGAGGCAATAGCATGATGGGAGTCGTAGTCACAGACATAGCTCACCCCCACAACTGTCCCATCAACACCACCCTGAACCATGCTCACATCACAGGGAGTGGAGAAGGACTCACAAGATGGCTGACACTGGCTACTGCTGTGGGGAGCACAAGGCCCTGCTGCCAACTGTGCACCAACAAACAGCAGGACACCACTGACTGACATCCTGAGAGACAACTTACACTCCCTGCAATGCAAGCACGTTCCATGTTGGGCTATCTGGCTGGCTGGGTGGGAAGGGGGACTTGCAGCACTGACTATAGTCACCAGCACCTCCCCTCACACCCCCCCAACACAAACTCCACAGTACCCACCTGGTAGAATGCAATGCCCTCCATCCTAACACAAGATCCCACAAAGCACCACCACCCTGGGTTATGTTGTGTGAAGCACAGGGACACTCTTGGGACTCTTAGCCAAACAACTGCCAGGACAACACTCCCAGCCATCCTGTCAGCACAGCCAGCCCACCCCACAGGGAAGCAGAGTCAAAAGGAAGGAAGCATGGGCATGCTGGGAAGGGGGTGGAGGCAATAGCATGATGGGAGACGTAGTCACAGACATAGCTCACCCCCACAACTGTCCCATCAACACCACCCTGAACCATGCTCACATCACAGGGAGTGGAGAAGGACTCACAAGATGGCTGACACTGGCTACTGCTGTGGGGAGCACAAGGCCCTGCTGCCAACTGTGCACCAACAAACAGCAGGACACCACTGACTGACATCCTGAGAGACAACTTACACTCCCTGCAATGCAAGCACGTTCCATGGTGGGATAACTGACTGGGTGGGTGGGTGGGTGGGAAGGAGGTCTGGCTGTCAACCAAACACAATCAATGCAGACCATGTTCACACCCCAGAGAATACATAGAAATGCCCAAATAATGCAGGACAATGTGCCACACCAATATCAACCCCTGACTGTGACGACTTAGGACAATACAATGTACAGGCCCGCACCCCGAGGCACAGTCACAACTGTCAGGTGTGTCAACCACTGATGCCTGCAGAAACATGACATACATTGTTTGTGTCTCCCAAAAACAGGTGATGATAGGGACACAGCAGCAGACGCTGAGGAGTCCCAGTCCCAGGCTCAAGAGGATGCCGAGCTCACTGGCGTCGTACAGCCTCTGTCCTCCTCGGACGATGAAGAACAACCTGGCACATCCGGTGCAAGTCAACATGCTGCACCAGCAGGACCACCAGCTGCAGCACCAGCAGGTCCACCAGCTGCACCCCCTGCACCCACCCCTCCAACGACTGTCACCACGAATACCATCCCTGCCGACATGGACAGAATAAGGAACAACACCAGCGCAGTGACCCTGGACCAACCTGGGGCCATGGACACCACCACCACCACCAACCCCCAAGGTGGACCAGGGTTATCTGTGCGTGCAACTGCACACACTGCACATGTCAGCAGGGGTGGTGGGAGGGGTGGGAGACAGAGGTCGCTGCTTGCAGACGTTGCTGGTGTGCATGAAGACCCACAACTGGTACGCATAGCTGATGCGTACCAGTCCAGCACCGGAGAGCTCAGCCAGGTAGTGGGGCTCCTCAGAGACATCAAACAGCAGCAGGCTGCCCATCATGCCCGCTTGGACTCCCACATGTCCCAAGTGGAGTCACACATGTCACGTGTGGACTCCCACATGTCACGTGTGGACTCCCACATGACCCGCGTGGAGTCCAAGTGGGATGTACTACATGAGATGACGGCGGTGCACAGGGACATTTTACAATGCCTCCGCCAGATGAACAGCAACCAGTCCACACCTCCCTGTGTGCCAACAACATCTGGTACCGAACAAACTGCAACTGCCACAGGGAGGGAGGAGGACTCTGGCGGAGAGTCCCCTGCACCGCAGCAGCCTGCACTTGAGGGCCCCCCCCCAAGAAGAGGGGTCGTCCGAGGAGGGGAAAGTGAGAGGCTGATGGCCAAGCGCAACTCCCAGGAAGCCTGAACCTGTTCTGGATTTTCGCCTTTGTGCACAGACTGTTCACCCTGTTGATGGCAACACTACTCCCACACATTGCATGGGGAGTATAAGTTGGAACAATGTGTCAGACAACAGTGGCCCCGATACTGGGGATCCTGTCTACCTGGACTTTCTATTCATCTAGGAACTTGGGATTGCAAGATTCATGTACAGCACAATCCATCCTATGCACTATTATCACAATAAACACACTAATACACCATACTTGCCTCTGTCGTGATTCCAACGTGGGTGCTGTTATGGGGATGATGAACTGCAAAATTACACAGTGTATGCGAACTGCAACAGCAAGGACAACACAGGCATGTGAGTACAGGCAACGTGACACATATGAGGGAGACACACCACCAGGGCTACACAACACATACACACCTAGGCCATCTGACTCATTGCCTACACTGATGTTGCCAGGGAAGACGGTGCAATGCACAGACACCACACCCATTCCCAGTTGTAGTCAAGTAGCCCACAGGTGCAGTAAGCAAATGGCAGTCAAATGTGTGACCACAGACAACGCACATCACTAAGTGAAGCACAGGTTTATTACACAGTAGCAACATGCCGTAACCACTACAGATGCAAGGTAACCCCACCTGGTAGCGGGCACACAGTCAACAACTGTAGACAGAAGGAAGTCCATGGGTGTGGCGCACATCACCTGTAGGGACACAACAGCTACCAGCCTGGATGTGCAATCACGTCGTCGGTGGACACAGTTCACCAAACGAATCTGAAAGTACCCTGTGAAGGACAGAAATGACACACAGTCAAAAGCAATGCAGTACAGGACAGAACAGCAAAACTCATGCACAATACATGTTACAAGATACCCACCCAGAACCAAGTTAGCATGTCAACACTGTTGGGGAGTACAGCCCACCTGTCACCACACATCGCAACACACATCCTGTCAAGTAGCCCATGGACACACTCCAACAGCACCAGAGCACCACCCACACATCATGCCAACTCACATCATTCACATGACACCTCAGGATACTCACATTCAGCTAAAGAAGTTGGTGATGAGCTGTGTGCGGACATCACCATCACCATCATCATCATCATCGTCACTGGCATCGTGGTCCAGGCCAGGATCCTCCACAGGTGGCGGATGTTGGTCATCGTCATCCTGGATGAGAGGCAACTCCTTCCGCACTGCCAGGTTGTGGAGCATGCAGCAGACGATGATAATCTTGCACACTTTCGCAGGGGCATATGGGAGGGACCCTCCGGTCTTGTCCAGGCAGCGGAAGCGGCTCTTCAGGAGACCAAAGGTCCGCTCAATCACTCTCCTGGTCCGACCATGTGCCTCATTGTAGCGCATCTGGGCAGGTGTCACAGGGTTCCTGAGGGGTGTCAGCAACCACGGCATGTTGGGGTATCCCGAGTCACCTACGGACAGACAAGTGCACATCAGCTGACTTGGAAAAGTGGGCGGAATACTACAGATCAGATCACACACAATGGCACAAAGTCAGTACACACCGACAAGCCAGGCACGCTGGTTCTGCATCTGTGCCATCAACCTGGGGATGCGACTACTCCTCATCACAAAGGCATCGTGTGCTGAACCAGGGAAACGGGCACACACGTGTGTGATGGTCATGTCTGCAAGACACACCACCAGTGCATTGACCGAGTGGTAGTGCTTGCGGTTCCTGTAGGCCTGCTCCTGGGCCTGTGGTGGTACCAAAGCCACATGTGTCCCATCAATGGAGCCAATGACATGCGGCATCCTCCCCAGGGCATAAAAGTCACTCTTCACGTCAGTGAGTCGTCGCAGTCTAGGGAAATAGATGTACCGGTTCAGGAAGAGCAACATTGCCGCCAAAACATCGCGGAGCACACGGCTGAACATGGTCTGTGACATCCCACCAGCAGACGCCACAGTATGTTGGAAGGTACCGGTGGCAAAGAAGTGTAGGGCTGCCATCACCTTCACCTTGGGGGTCAGCGCTGTAGGATACGGCCGGCCAGGCTGCAAATGTGGGGACAACTGCACTGCCAAATCCTCAATCAGCTGCCTGGTGAAGCGGTACCGTCGGATGCTGTCCCGTTCCACCATCGTTGCCAGGTCTGGGAATGGCCGATGGACAGCAGGAGCCCTGCAGTGCAGAGGAGAAGTAAGCAAGATCGTCAGTCACCCCACATATGCGGCATTGAACACACTCAAGATCCCAACATACATCATCATGAGGCACAACTACATGAAGTGTGCAGTACCGGAACGACATTTATGGTACATACATGGCCAACATCTGTCAACACGGTCCTACAGGTGGCATCAATTTGTCCCAGGTTGGCCCATTGGATATCATGATGCTGTGTCACAGTCACCCCCCCAGTGACATGTGAGGACAGATGTGCCCCAGGCACCACAGCTCAACGACAGGCACATTCCCAGGGACCCTGTAATGCCACATGGACACTGGCATCACCTGGAGTATCATGTGTACACCACAACAAAACAAACATGACCCCCACAGGTAGTGGCCACACTTGCCATGGCAGGAGAGCCATGGACGTCTGTGACACACACGCACAACATCAGAGTCCATGCACACACAACGTGGATGTGGAGACTGTCTCCCATTGTGCACATGAAATCAGAGACATTGTAAACACTACATGCACAAAGACTGTGGAGGGCCATCACTATTGTGCCACTGGGACACCCTGGCTCAAACATACCGTCCCACATGGGACTCACGGGGTATGTGACATGACATACACAAACACCACTGTGAAATGTGACCATGGCACATGCACAGATATGAACAGTTGCACATCACAGTGGTCACGTACACGTAACACCCATGATCCTGTCCCCATGAACACGTGCACAGCCTGGGGGTGGCTGCCCACAGGTGACACCCACAGGACAACATGTACACCAACATACACACAATAGGAAATGCAGCCTTACATGCCTTATGATAAGGTTTGGACAGGCTGTCGTGATGTAGGTGTGCCCCTCACTCCCTGGGAGCTATCTGTGGCTGGCATATGTCCATCTGAGACAGGCATGCTGACATATGCCAGTCACATGTACAGTGATGCGTTGTACTGCAATGGACCGATCGGTGCCTCCGGCCGGCCCATTGCATTCAATGTGTGCGGGTACGCGTTGTACCCCTGTGCGCGTTGAACAGCAATGGACCGATCGGTGCCTCCGGCCGGCCCATTGCTTTCAATGTGTGCGGGTACGCGTTGTACCCCTGTGCGCGTTGAACAGCAATGGACCGATCGGTGCCTCCGGCCGGCCCATTGCATTCAATGTGTGCGGGTACGCGTTGTACCCCTGTGCGCGTTGTACTGCAATGGACCGATCGGTGCCTCCGGCCGGCCCATTGCATTCAATGTGTGCGGGTACGCGTTGTACCCCTGTGCGCGTTGAACAGCAATGGACCGATCGGTGCCTCCGGCCGGCCCATTGCTTTCAATGTGTGCGGGTACGCGTTGTACCCCTGTGCGCGTTGAACAGCAATGGACCGATCGGTGCGCACCCATTGACAATGGGCTTGCCTGGCAACGGACGCGTTTTTGAATATTCGAACGAGTCGGTTGCTGGAAAATCAGTTGGTCACCCACAACAATGTTGCAAAATAATGTATGTCATGAAGTTGAAGATTTGAAGGATGCTGTGGGCGTGTTTTGGTGCTGCTATTCCATGGATTGGCCAGATTCAGAAGATGCAAACGACTTGGACCTATCACTTTGGACACAAGGGACAGTATCTGCCTCTCCAGCACATATATATTGCTGCATGTTCCCCTGAGAGCCCACTTGCCTGCACTACATGCTCCAGGACGACATCTGCCACTGCACTGCTGCTGTCTCTGCCCCTCTGGACCCTGCAATGGCACGTACTGTGGAGAGAGCCCCAGCCTTCAGCCTTGAAGAGAACCAGGCCCTGCTGGACAGCCTACTTCCACAGTACAGCAAGCTGTATGGGACACCAGGGGAGCAGGTGAGTGTTCTGTGCACTGCCTTTCTGAATGTGCATTTTGTCTGACTAGCAAGGCTGAGAGTCAGCACACCACTGGCTAGCAGGCTCACTGAGTAGTTGTCACCCCCCATAGTGTGTAGTGACTTGCACTGGACAGGTATGGTGCAGTGACAGTGCTTCTGAACAGGGTTTTACTCCCCATGCTATGATACCATGTAGTGACTTCTGGAAAACTGTCCATGGGCAGCCGTGCACTGCCTGGGTACACCATGTGCCCCTGTGATTGCGACATGTATATGCAACTGTGTCATGCACGGATATGTTGCATGTGTAGTAATGTCCTTATCACTTTGTCATCCTGACAGGCTTCTGCCCATCGGAAGCATGAGATCTGGAAGGACATCGTCCGGGCTGTCCGGTCCGTGGGGGTCTACAAGCGCCGGATCCGCAACTGCCAAAAGAGGTGGCAGGACCTTCGGGGCTGGACCCGGAGGATTGCACGGGTCCAGCTGAAGCTGTCGCCTCCTCGCAGGAGGGGCGGAACACGGACCCTGACCCCCCACATGCTCAGGATCCTGGCGGTGGTCTTTCCAGACCTGGATGGGCAGCTGAAGGCCAGAGAGCAGCAAGGAGGGGGTGAGTCAAAGACTGCACTGTGTACTCTGTCTAACATGTTATGTGCCCTCCTCGGGCCAGGTTGAACTGCCACAGTACAGCAGTCATGTTGTCCAGGAGCCATGTCCCTCTATTGTGCACTGCCCACTCCTCATCTGATACCCAGGTGTGGCCCTTACATGCAGGGAATTCTGTCACTTAGGACTGTGTCCTTGCAGTTTGCTTGACTCAAGGTGGGAGACAGCATCTGTTTCCCTGACTCTGTGGTGGGCATCATGGGTGGGTCCATTGCTTACACAATGCCTGTATTCTGACATGTAGGGTAGTGTCACAGGTCTCCCATATGTCCAATAGGTATGACCTGGACAGATGAGGGTTAAGAGGATGTGTTGTGGGGGGATGTACATGTGCACTTGTGCAGCTCCAGGACTTGCATTCCCCATGACCTACTATTGTGACACAGTGCAGAGTGTTGTTGTCTGGCTGCAAAGTCATACATCACTGAGACAGTGATGTATGACTTTGCAGTCATGCCTCCGCCATGGCATGTGTCTACTGATTGGTGATCCTGCAGGGGAGTGACATGTGCTACATGCACACCATAGTGGCGCTGGCTATCAGGACATGGGTGCATCATGGTGTCTGTCGCTGGTATGCATCACATGCATTTCCTATTTGACTCTGGGCATCCCTTACATCCGTAAACCTGTACTGACTCAGTGGCAAGAGCTGTGATGTGTCCACACCGTGTCCTCTGCACTGTCCAACTACTGTGTACTTGGTGCATGTGTCAACACTGGGGTGTTGCAATCCAACAGACACCAGACAGATGGGTGCAAGGCCATGTGGGATGTGAGTGCCATGCTTGGCATCAGACTGACAATTGACTTCTCCTGTTCAATTAGTGCACTTTTAGCAATGTACAACTAATGATGCCAGGGCTTGCTCTGTGATGTGCTGTGCTCACAGTGGTGTGTGCGTTATGTGCAGGTGACTGATGTCTGTCTGTTTCCCCATTGTTTGCAGATACATCCACGGCCACGGAAGGGGACAGCTCCACGGACCAGGAGGAGCCGGAGAGCCAGACTGGGTCAGCAGCCGAGGAGTGGTCGGAGGGACCCAGTGGCACGGAGGGCGAGGGGAGCCACACCGAGGAGTCCTCAGCAGCATCCACCTCAGCTGAGGACCAGAGCAACTCGGAGGATGACTCCCTTGTGGAGGCGGGTGTCAGCAGCCACCACACCCCAGCTAGTGTTGCTGTCCCCGCCACCACCAGCACCACCACCGCCCTCCCATCGGCTCCCATTCCCCAGGTCCGTGGAGGCTCCCATGTCCGGGAGCGTGTCTCCTTTGGGCCAGGCACCGCACCCCTGCCCCTGTGTCCCCTGCTGCCCTGAGTGAGGAGTCTGTGTACCTCCTTCGCCAGCTCCATGTAGGGCAGACAGCCATGCTGAGTGTCCTCCATGCGCACACCGCGCTGTTGACTCAGCTGGTGTCGTTCATGGAGGGCATCTCATCGGGCATGTCTGACCTACAGAGGGGCAATAGGTCCATGGACTCCTCCCTGACGGCAGCAGTGTCCCTCCTCAAACGGTCCCTCACCCCTCCTGCCTTTGCTCCATCCACACTCCCCAGCACCTTACCCATCCCAGGCACACACACACTGGCACACACCAGCACACACACATCCAGCACACTGACACACACGCCAATGACAAAACGCACACGCAAGCACATTCAGGGGACTGAAGCCAGACTCACAGGGGATGGGGCCCTGGAACACACACACGCATCCACATGCACTGCGCAGTCCTCAGTTCCCTCTCCCTCCAAAGCACCCTCCCTTGCCTCACCTGCAACCCCAAAGTCACAGCAGCTCTTCCTCTGTGACCTCGGCCTCTTCCCCACCGATGAAGCTGCTCCAGCATCCCGGGGGAAGAGGAAGCCCACCCACACGGAGCAGAGTGCCCCTCGCCCCCGGACACCCTCCCCCAGGCGCAGACGGACTGAGGCCCCCACCCGCAAGTCCCCCCGGAGTGCTAAGAGCAAGACCCCGCCACCGCCCTGCAGCTCAGGCACAAGGTCTCCGTCCTCCATCCCTCAGGCCCCCACTGCACAGGTGCCCCCACCACACCCTGCCCCAGGTTCCCCCACCCACAGATATACCATCCCCAAGATGCTCCGGCCTTCTCCCCCTGCCACTTGCTCTCCCAGCACCACACCCCCGCTGCGCTTGTCTGTGCCACTGATGTGGTGAGGGTGTCCTCCCCCTCTGTCCAACCCACCTTGCCTGTTCCCCATTCTCCTCCCCTGGAGGTAGGCACTGCAGTGGAGTCCACTACCGCCCTGTCTGACTTGGGCACTGCAGTGGCGGACCTGTCCACCCCATCTGCAGGGTCCACTGCAGTTGTGCCGGCACCCACGACATCTGTGTCATGCCCCCCAGTTGTGCCGGCACACACCATGTCAGACACCTCCACTGCAGTTGTCAGTGGCTCTCCAGCACCCACCACCCCTTCCCTGACTCCCCTGGTGAGCCCTGATCCTGTCCCTGCGGTGCCTGGCCTGCCCCCCGGTTGCCCCTCCTAGTGGATTGTCCCTGGTATTGTGCAGGCATGCGTAGGGTGACATCTGCCAGTGTCACCCTGTTTGAACTTTGACAATGGACTGGCCATTGGCCTTTGCTCTTTTTCAGGACTTCGTTTGGCCTCAACACATATGCTGAATAAAGCAACTTTCTTTTCTCTAGTGCTCATGCTTCAGATGTACATGTTGTTGGTGCAGCTAACCATGCCCTTGCTGCAGTGATGGTGATATCTGGTCTCATGATTATGAAGTGTTACTGTGCAGGAACCCATGTGGTCCAGGGGGAATGTGTCCTATCATGTGGTGTATCCATGTCATCAATAGCAGCATCTGAGGGTGTCATGTGTTCAGTATTTGGCAATGGGTTTCCTACTTACATTGGCAATTTCACATCTGTGGCTTCCACCCCTGCACATCTGTTGTGCCTGCCATCGTTGCTTTTGTCTACTTCCCTGACCGTGTTGCCATCTCCAGTGGACATGCAGGTTTGGGCATCAATGGGGAGGGACTCATCCGTGTAGTCAGTGCAACATTGCTATACAAGTGTGTTGGATCTGTGCTGATGATTCCGTTGGCACATCCATGACCAGGCTGATGTGATGGGAGCCCTCATTTGGTGCTAATTGTTGATTGTGTGACCAAGTGCTCAGCTGACATGATGGGGCCCTACTGAGGCAACATATGGCACAGCTTTCCTCACACAGGAGTGGAGTCCCCTCATGGCAGTGTGTACACGTGTGACATTGCCTGCGCCCAAGGTGTGTGTTGTATGTGCATGTCTGTGTGTTCACTTCCATTCATCTGCGCATGCTGTGATCCCTAGTGTTGTACCTGTTTGTGATGCTTGCTGACTTGAGCTATGTTCCCCCAAAGTCTTCTCCCTGTGTTCTCTGTGATGTGGGTGCATGGCACATTACTGGTCATCAGGGTGTCACCCATAGGTGTGTTTGCTGTCAGGGCAGAGTTTGTGTGCTGACGCAGATGGGTCACAGTCAGGTTTCCCTTTGGCACTTGTTGTTTGCCCCTGTCATGTGATTTCCAGTTTGTGTTATCTTTCAGTGATTGTGACACGTTGTGTGTGTGACTGCTGGCACTCCTTAGGGTCCGGGCTGCAATGTTGGTTGTTGTCTATGTGTGTTCTTTGTGGGTGACCTTGGTTTCTTCATTGGTGTGTGACTGTGGCTGGGATCCCATTGGTCGGTGTGGTATTGCCGTCATGTCCATGTACAGCGTAGTGTGCAGTGTGTCAGACATTCAGGAGTCTTGTTGAGTGTCCATGTGTGATGTGTTTCTACACCTTGGTTCCCACCCACCACCCTGGAATAGTAATGGGTGCATGTGCAATGTCACCAGTGCATGTGTACTTCACTGCTGCACATTGTTGGAGGTCGAGGGGTGTGGTGTTGAGTGTGTGCAGATGAGAGTTGTTGCCCGGCTAGTCCCCTGCCTCCATGTTGGCCTTGGCTTACTGGCCATGCTGATTGATTTGTGCTTGTGTAGGTGTGATGGTAGTTAGTTGCTCAGGACACCTGACTGTGGTTCACAGTGTGAACGACATTTAGCTTTGTCATCACAGTGGTATTTTTCTTCAGCCCAGGGTCACCACATTGTGGGGGCCCTGGGGGTGGTGCTGTGGTGTGTCTGTGACTTGCTGTGTCAGTTGTTGTTCCTACGTGCCTGTGTGACATGTGTGTTTTGTGCTCCCTCTCACCTGTCAATGCCTGCTTGCCCACATAGGGGATTTGGATCCATGAGTTACCTTAGTGTGGCAGTGTATGCACATCTGTATGATTGGTATTCAGCTCTCCTCATGTGTTGTGTTGTTGCCTGGGGACAATGGCACCCCCACCCCTCACCTGCTGTGTATGATGACAGTGTTGGTCTGCCTGTTTGTGTTTGTGCATCTGCACCACTGCATTGGCATATCTTGGGTGTGCCATTGGCTGTATGTTGTTTGGTGTGTTTCCCCTGCTGTCCCTGGGACTCCTAGGTCATCGGTCAGCACAGTGATCATGGTTTGTGTGTCCCATTGCTGCCATGGTATGGTATCTGTTCACCTCACATCTGCTGTCTCCACAGGGTATCTGCATTTGTGTGCCCATTGGTGCAAATATGTGGTTCTGCATTCTGATGGTCACTTCTGTCATTGTGTCATTGATGACTGTTGACGGTCTCAGCCACCATGGGTGTTGTTTGTCTGCACATGGCCAAAGGAATGTTTCATTTGCACTGCAGTATTTGGCTCCCCCAATTTATGTTGCAATGGGACACATACACTACTTTGCCACAGATGAGTTTTTGGTTCTGTGACCAGGAATGATCCATGCAGTTTGGCAGTTGCAGCTCTTTCTTTGTCAACAATTACCTTTTGGTCACTGTGATGATGAGGGTGTAGACCCCATTGCCACAATGGTCAAAATGTGCTTCAGCTATGGACCCCACACTTGCCTTTTGGTTACTGTGATGATGGGGGTTTAGACCCCATTGCCACAATGGTCAAACTGTGCTTCAGCTATGGACCCCACACTTACCTTTTGGTCACTGTGATGATGGGGGTTTAGGCCCCATTGCCACAATGGTCAAAATGTGCTTCAGCTATGGACCCCACACTTGCCTTTTGGTCACTGTGATGATGGGGGTTTAGGCCCCATTGCCACAATGGTCATGGGCTGCTTGCATTGTGGGTGCCACACACATATATGTGTGGCACATGTGCTAGGGGGTCACATTGTATGTTCAATGTCATGTTCGGTGTTGTAGGCATTTGACACAGCCTGCTCACACGCTTGTCATGGTGGGGGGGATGTCTTAATCTTGCATTCCCTAGGTTGTGGTGTGCTTGTTGTGTCATGCATTGTCCATCCTATGAGTGGGGGTGGTAGTAGTGGTAGGCATCCAGCCCCCCTGGCTAAGGGTGGTAGTAGTGGTGGGCATCCTGCCCCCCTGGGTGAGGGTGGTAGTAGTGGTAGGCATCCTGCCCCCTGGGTGGGGGTGGTAGTAGTGGTAGGCATCCAGCCCCCCTGGCTAAGGGTGGTAGTAGTGGTGGGCATCCTGCCCCCTGGCTAAGGGTGGTAGTGGTGGGCATCTGGCACCCCCTGGGTGAGGGTGGTAGTAGTGGTGGGCATCCTGCCCCCCTGGGTGAGGGTGGTAGTAGTGGTAGGCATCCAGCCCCCCTGGCTAAGGGTGGTAGTAGTGGTGGGCATCCTGCCCCCCTGGGTGAGGGTGGTAGTAGTGGTAGGCATCCTGCCCCCCTGGGTGGGGGTGGTAGTAGTGGTAGGCATCCAGCCCCCTGGCTAAGGGTGGTAGTAGTGGTGGGCATCCTGCCCCCCTGGCTAAGGGTGGTAGTGGTGGGCATCTGGCACCCCCTGGGTGAGGGTGGTAGTAGTGGTAGGCATCCAGCCCCCCTGGCTAAGGGTGGTAGTAGTGGTGGGCATCCTGCCCCCCTGGGTGAGGGTGGTAGTAGTGGTGGGCATCCTGCCCCCTGGGTGAGGGTGGTAGTAGTGGTAGGCATCCTGCCCCCCTGGGTGAGGGTGGTAGTAGTGGTAGGCATCCTGCCCCCTGGGTGGGGGTGGTAGTAGTGGTAGGCATCCAGCCCCCTGGCTAAGGGTGGTAGTAGTGGTGGGCATCCTGCCCCCTGGCTAAGGGTGGTAGTGGTGGGCATCTGGCACCCCCTGGCTAAGGGTGGTAGTAGTGGTGGGCATCCTGCCCCCCTGGGTGAGGGTGGTAGTAGTGGTGGGCATCCTGCCCCCCTGGGTGAGGGTGGTAGTAGTGGTAGGCATCCTGCCCCCTGGCTAAGGGTGGTAGTAGTGGTGGGCATCCTGCCCCCCTGGGTGAGGGTGGTAGTAGTGGTGGGCATCCTGCCCCCCTGGGTGAGGGTGGTAGTAGTGGTAGGCATCCTGCCCCCCTGGTTGAGGGTGGTAGTAGTGGTAGGCATCCAGCCCCCTGGCTAAGGGTGGTAGTAGTGGTGGGCATCCTGCCCCCCTGGGTGAGGGTGGTAGTAGTGGTAGGCATCCTGCCCCCTGGGTGGGGGTGGTAGTAGTGGTAGGCATCCAGCCCCCCTGGCTAAGGGTGGTAGTAGTGGTGGGCATCCTGCCCCCTGGCTAAGGGTGGTAGTGGTGGGCATCTGGCACCCCTGGGTGAGGGTGGTAGTAGTGGTAGGCATCCAGCCCCCCTGGCTAAGGGTGGTAGTAGTGGTGGGCATCCTGCCCCCCTGGGTGAGGGTGGTAGTAGTGGTGGGCATCCTGCCCCCTGGGTGAGGGTGGTAGTAGTGGTAGGCATCCAGCCCCCCTGGCTAAGGGTGGTAGTAGTGGTGGGCATCCTGCCCCCTGGCTAAGGGTGGTAGTGGTGGGCATCTGGCACCCCCTGGCTAAGGGTGGTAGTAGTGGTGGGCATCCTGCCCCCCTGGGTGAGGGTGGTAGTAGTGGTGGGCATCCTGCCCCCCTGGGTGAGGGTGGTAGTAGTGGTAGGCATCCTGCCCCCTGGCTAAGGGTGGTAGTAGTGGTGGGCATCCTGCCCCCCTGGGTGAGGGTGGTAGTAGTGGTGGGCATCCTGCCCCCCTGGGTGAGGGTGGTAGTAGTGGTAGGCATCCTGCCCCCCCTGGGTGAGGGTGGTAGTAGTGGTAGGCATCCTGCCCCCCTGGTTGAGGGTGGTAGTAGTGGTAGGCATCCAGCCCCCCCTGGCTAAGGGTGGTGGTAGGCATCCAGCCCCCCTGGCTAAGGGTGGTAGTAGTGGTGGGCATCCTGCCCCCCTGGGTGAGGGTGGTAGTAGTGGTGGGCATCCTGCCCCCCTGGGTGAGGGTGGTAGTAGTGGTAGGCATCCTGCCCCCTGGCTAAGGGTGGTAGTAGTGGTGGGCATCCTGCCCCCCTGGGTGAGGGTGGTAGTAGTGGTGGGCATCCTGCCCCCCTGGGTGAGGGTGGTAGTAGTGGTAGGCATCCTGCCCCCCTGGGTGAGGGTGGTAGTAGTGGTAGGCATCCTGCCCCCCTGGTTGAGGGTGGTAGTAGTGGTAGGCATCCAGCCCCCCTGGCTAAGGGTGGTGGTAGGCATCCAGCCCCCCTGGCTAAGGGTGGTAGTAGTGGTGGGCATCCTGCCCCCTGGGTGAGGGTGGTAGTAGTGGTAGGCATCCTGCCCCCCTGGTTGAGGGTGGTAGTAGTGGTAGGCATCCAGCCCCCTGGCTAAGGGTGGTAGTAGTGGTGGGCATCCTGCCCCCCTGGGTGAGGGTGGTAGTAGTGGTAGGCATCCTGCCCCCCTGGGTGGGGGTGGTAGTAGTGGTAGGCATCCAGCCCCCCTGGCTAAGGGTGGTAGTAGTGGTAGGCATCCTGCCCCCTGGGTGGGGGTGGTAGTAGTGGTAGGCATCCAGCCCCCTGGCTAAGGGTGGTAGTAGTGGTGGGCATCCAGCCCCCCTGGCTAAGGGTGGTGGTAGGCATCCAGCCCCCCTGGCTAAGGGTGGTAGTAGTGGTGGGCATCCTGCCCCCCCTGGGTGAGGGTGGTAGTAGTGGTAGGCATCCTGCCCCCCTGGTTGAGGGTGGTTGTGGTGGTTGGCATCCAGCCCCCTGGGTTGGGGTGGTGGCGCGCATTCAGGCCCCTGTGTGCATATGTGGCATTGGTGATGGGCATCCCGCCCCTATGGTGCTGCTGTTGCTGGTGTAAGTATATTCAGATTCCCAGTGTATGTGTGTGATGTGTCGTGTACGTGTTGTATGTGTTTTGTGGTTGGTGTCTGACTTACCTTCTGCGCCGTACGCGTCCGTGCCTGTTCCGGTAGTAGATGTAGAATATTGGTATGATCGGGACGAAGGGATTCATGGTTGGTTCGTGTCGTTCGTCCTTCTCGTTGCTTCGCGTCGTCCTCGTCGCTTGGCTTCGTCCTCGCCGCTTCGCGTCGTCCTCGTCGGTGCTGTGTTCGTCTCGTAGCCGTGGATCGTGTTGTGGCGCGATTCGGAGCTTATGTGCGCCTCTCCCGGATGCTTTGACGTGCCGTGCGTAGCGACGGGTTCGGCGCGTACGGAAAGCGCATCGTACTTGTCCGGCCGGACGGGGCTGCATTTTCCCTTCCGTGCGACTCGATTCGGCGTTTCCGGATTCGCCTCGGTCGGAGAACAGGACCTGGTTTGGGTGAGTACGGCTCGGCCGGGATTTTTGCTGTTGTGCGCATCGTACTTGCTCGTTCGGTGTACTGTACGGATCGGTCGGGAAACTGGCTTTCGCATGGCTTTTTTCCCGACCGAATAGTATTGGGTGCGCCTCCGACCGAGATCGGAATCGGCCCCTAAGTCTATGTTGCATAAAGTTAGTCTGTTGCCAATTGACTATAGGTGAGACATAAAAAAAAACACACGAGAAAATGGTGCATCATTAGAGTTTGTGCTAGAAAGAAAGCAGGAAATCAAAGAAAAATGTCAGTAGAAGGCGATCACGAAGGAGGTACACATTCTAAGAATGATGGGATCATAAATTCATGACTGGATCATAAATTCATTTTCAAAGAGAGGCCTATAATCCAGAGTCCAGCAGATAGACAGCCAGAGACATTTCACAGAAATCTCAACTCCCATCTAAGATTGATGTTAAGATGACATATTCCTTACCCTGCCTTCAAAACGATCCTCCGGAGGGCCAAACATAGCACCTCAGCAATGACATAGAGGAGGCCTCGTGGAAATCGCTCGTGGATAGAGGGTGCAGAATGGGCGACAGAGTAAAAGCTGGCACTCCACACTTAATGCGAAGTACAGAGGAAACATTGAAAGAACAGAGGCGTAAGCACCTCGGACTGTGTGCACATATTTGGCACTCATTTTTCAGCAATAGAGTAATGGGTTAAACTGGATGCAGTTGCTGTGATCTGTGACGTCTCTTAGGGAACCCCATCACAGCTGCTGTTTAATATATATCAGTTCTGTGTGTGTGTATACATATATATATATATATACACACAAAACCCTCGTTGGTTGCTCCATTCCAAGAAAAACGAGCGTGGACCCAGCGTATGTGCAGATAAGTTTTATTGCCACCAATTCAGTCCGCCATGACGCGTTTCGGCCGATTCACGGCCTTGATCACATGACAAAGCTAAGACAGTGTAACCAGTATTTAAAGTGCCAGTGCATACAACTAAATTAAACAACA
>CAWUFW010029475.1:0-18981 GCA_963921515.1 Calotriton arnoldi | reverse complement strand
CTGGTTCAGTTGCAGCCATGCTGGGGTTTGGGGGTGGTGTTTCAGGGTTTAGGGCAGTGCAGTGGTGTTCGGGCAGTGTAGGGGGTCGTGCTGGGGCTGGTGTTTCATGGTTTAGGGCAGTGCAGTGGTGTTCGGGCAGTGTAGGGGGTCGTGCTGGGGGTGGTGTTTCAGGGTTTAGGGCAGTGCAGTGGTGTTCGGGCAGTGTAGGGGGTCATGCTGGGGTGGTGTTTCAGGGTTTAGGGCAGTGCAGTGGTGTACGGGCAGTGTAGGGGGTCTTGCTGGGGTGGTGTTTCAGGGTTTAGGGCAGTGGTGTTCGGGCAGTGTAGGGGTCTTGCTGGGGGTAGTGTTTTGGGGTTTAGGGCAGTGCAGTGGTGTTCGTGCAGTGTGGGGGTCGTGCTGGGGGTGGTGTTTCAGGGTTTAGGGCAGTGCAGTAGTGTTCGGGCAGTGTAGGGGATCGTGCAGGGGGTGGTGTTTCAGGGTTTAGGGCAGTGCAGTGGTGTTCGGGCAGTGTAGGGGGTCGTGCTGGGGGTGGTGTTTCAGGGTTTAGGGCAGTGCAGTGGTGTTCGGGCAGTGTAGGGGTCGTGCAGGGGTGGTGTTTCAGGGTTTAGGGCAGTGCAGTGGTGTTCGGGCAGTGTAGGGATCGTGCTGGGGCTGGTGTTTCAGGGTTTAGGGCAGTGCAGTGGTGTTCGGGCAGTGTAGGGGTCTTGCTAGGGGTGGTGTTTCAGGGTGTAGGGCAGTGGTGTTCGGGCAGTGTAGGGGGTCTTGCTGGGGGTGGTGTTTCAGGGTTTAGGGCAGTGCAGTGGTGTTCGGGCAGTGTAGGGGGTCTTGCTGGGGGTAGTGTTTCAGGGTTTAGGGCAGTGCAGTGGTGTTCGTGTAGTGTAGGGGGTCGTGCTGGGGATGGTGTTTCAGGGTTTAGGGCAGTGCAGTAGTGTTCGGGCAGTGTAGGGGGTCGTGCAGGGGGTGGTGTTTCAGGGTTTAGGGCAGTGCAGTGGTGTTCGGGCAGTGTAGGAGGTCGTGCTGGGGGTGGTGTTTCAGGGTTTAGGGCAGTGCAGTGGTGTTCGGGCAGTGTAGGGGTCGTGCTGGGGGTGGTGTTTCAGGGTTTAGGGCAGTGGTGTTCGGGCAGTGTAGGGGGTCTTGCTGGGGGTGATGTTTCAGGGTTTAGGGCAGTGCAGTGGTGTTCGGGCAGTGTAGGAGGTCTTGCTGGGGGTAGTGTTTCAGGGTTTAGGGCAGTGCAGTGGTGTTCGGGCAGTGTAGGGGTCATGCTGGGGGTGGTGTTTCAGGGTTTAGGGCAGTGCAGTGGTGTTCGGGCAGTGTAGGGGGTCGTGAAGGGGTGGTGTTTCAGGGTTTAGGGCAGTGCAGTGGTGTTCGGGCAGTGTAGGAGGTCTTGCTGGGGGTAGTGTTTCAGGGTTTAGGGCAGTGCAGTGGTGTTCGGGCAGTGTAGGGGTCATGCTGGGGGTGGTGTTTCAGGGTTTAGGGCAGTGCAGTGGTGTTCGGGCAGTGTAGGGGGTCGTGAAGGGGGTGGTGTTTCAGGGTTTAGGGCAGTGCAGTGTTGTTCGGGCACTGTAGGGGTCGTGCAGGGGCTGGTGTTTCAGGGTTTAGGGCAGTGCAGTGGTGTTCGGGCAGTGTAGGGGGTCGTGCTGGGGGTAGTGTTTTAGGGTTTAGGGTAGTGCAGTGGTGCTTGTGTAGTGTAGGGGGTCGTGCTGGGGGTAGTGTTCTAGGGTTTAGGGTAGTGCAGTGGTGTTTTTGTAGTGTAGGGGGTCATGTTTTAGGGTGGTGCAGTGGTGTTTGGGTAGTGTAGGGGGTCGTGCTGGGGGTAGTGTTTTAGGATTTAGGTTAGTGCAGTGGTGTTTGGGTAGTGTAAGGGGTCGTGCTGGGGGTAGTGTTTTAGGGTTTAAGGTAGTGCAGTGGTGTTTGTGTAGTGTAGGGGGTCATGCTGGGGGTAGTGTTTTAGGGTTTAGGGTAGTGCAGTGGTGCTTGTGTAGTGTAGGGGGTCGTGCTGGGGGTAGTGTTTTAGGGTTTAGGGTAGTGCAGTGGTGTTTGTGTAGTGTAGGGGGTCATGTTTTAGGGTAGTGCAGTGGTGTTTGGGTAGTGTGAGGGTCGTGCTGGGGGTAGTGTTTTAGGATTTAGGTTAGTGCAGTGGTGTTGGGGTGAGTGTTTTAGGGTTTAGGGTAGTGCAGTGGTGTTTGTGTAGTGTAGGGGGTCATGCTGGGGGTAGTGTTTTAGGGTTTAGGATAGTGCAGTGGTGCTTGTGTAGTGTAGGGGGTCGTGCTGGGGTAGTGTTTTAGGGTTTAGGGTAGTGCAGTGGTGTTTTTGTAGTGTAGGGAGTCATGTTTTAAGATGCAACGCTCCAATACCTGACCAGTCTGCACTACATAAAACTGCAAAAAAACTAAAAATAAAAAGTGTTTTGCACACTTTTGTCATTGGGCTATATGTGGGCTACATCTGGGTAATATTTGTGCTACATTTGGGCTCTTTTTTTCACTGGTGGCCATCTTGGAAGACTTCTTTGTTATGAAGTTTCCTAATTTCCTCATTTACTGCAGTCTCCTCAGTAGGAAATCCTTTCAGTTTTTTACTTTGATTCCATCAAGAAGGCATTCAGATGTGTCACACATTTGCCATAAATTCAGAATGTTATTACTCTAGTTGTTCATTAGATCACTGTAGTAAAGCTACTGCTCACCAAGGAGTTAACTGGAAGTCTACTGCTGGTATTGAAAGTGATTGTTTCAGTCTGCATGTCAGGATTTTCTAATGAAATAGAAGAGGATTTGAGATCTCACTTAAAACATGTCCTAATTTTTCTTTCTACAGCACTAACCATAATTTCTATGGCAAAATGAACCCCCTCATTTTGTTCCTTTTTAAATTAAATGTTTTAAGTGTTACCAGTTTATTCCAATCAAGATGGCTTCAGGTGTGCCATACTTTTGTCATAAGTAAGACTGTTAGCGCTCTAGTTGTTCTTTAGAACACTCTGGGAAGCTGCAGTAGAACACAAAGGCATCAACTGACAGGCTGCTCCTGTTGAAATATAACAGGAAGATATTTGAGATCACACTTGAAACATGTCCTAATTTTTCTTTCTACAGCACTAACCATAATTTCTATGACAAAATTAACCCCATCATTTTGTTCCTTTTTAAATTAAATGTTTTAAGTGTTACCAGTTTATTCCAATCAAGATGGCTTCAGGTGTGCCATACTTTTGTCATAAGTAAGACTGTTAGCGCTCTAGTTGTTCTTTAGAACACTCTGGGAAGCTTCAGTAGAACACAAAGGCATCAACTGACAGGCTGCTCCTGTTGAAATATAACAGGAACATATTTGAGATCACACTTGAAACATGTCCTAATTTTTCTTTCTACAGCACTAACCATAATTTCTATGACAAAATGAACCCCATCATTTTGTTCCTTTTTAAATTAAATGTTTTAAGTGTTACCAGTTTATTCCAATCAAGATGGCTTCAGGTGTGCCATACTTTTGTCATAAGTAAGGCTGTTAGCACTCTAGTTGTTCTTTAGAACACTCTGGGAAGCTGCAGTAGAACACAAAGGAATCAACTGACAGTCTCTGCCCTTGTTGGATGTACATGTTTTACTGAGAATGTCAGACTTCATTCTCACATGACTGAGAAAGATAATGTGAATTTACAGAAAATATGCTCTCATTTTAGCTTCTGGGGCACCTTCCAAAACTGTATGGGACAAGCATGTGAAAATAGTTTTCTCTCAAACATGATTCATGATATCCCAGCAGAAGGTTTTCACAGGGTAAAATCACCTTAGAACACACCACAATTCCTGAAATTAGTATGGTACCATCAACAAATGAATTCTAATGTAACTAAAGTCTGTTATCACCCTTTATAGTTCTCCTTTTGGTAACCCTCAAAATCTTCGATTCACTACAATGCATTTCAATGGGGTACTATCATTTATATTGGTCCCAAGATGGCTGCCAGCAATTCCAGGATGAAGTGCTGACAGCCAATCAGATCTCACGATGACATGTGTGGTTAGGCTCCGCCCAGATATATATGTGTTTTTACTTTTGATTTTCTCAGCAACTACTGAACGGATTTACACCATTTATCAAAAGGGTTCTTTTGAACCAAGAACTACCTCTTTGCCAAATTTGGTGTAATTCCGTTCAGCAGTTCGGGCTGTAGCCTTGCATAAAGTTTCCTATGGGAAATTGATTTTTGACTCTTATTTTTTAATTTCTCCGCAACTACTGAGCGGATTTACACCATTTAACAAAAAGGGTTCTTTCTGAACCAAGAACTACCTCTTTGCCAAATTTGGTGTAATTCCGTTCAGCAGTTCGAGATGTAGCTGTGTCTAAAGTTTCCTATGGGAAAATGAATGGGGAAAACACGTTTTGGGACCCCCCTTTTTCTCAGCCCCGCTTGACGAATCACCCTGAGACTTTCAGGGTAGGAGCGGACCGGAGCGGGCCATAAAGTTTGAAAATTTCGCAAGATTCGTCAACCGACGCAAGAGTTATTTCAAATAGAATGTCGCGGATTTCCTATGGAAAATAGGTCCTAACTATAACTATCTACTGGCGACCGCCAGTAGATAATATATATATATATATATATTCACTGAAAAAACCATAGGTTTTAGGGAAAGTTATAGTTAGTTGGACATTTCACTACGTACAAAACCAGAGAAATTCCCCCGTTATAGTTAGTTCAGCTAACTATAACTCGCGCCCACGCAATGCACTGCTGATGACGTCACATATTACATCACTCATGACATGGTCAGTGACATCACTGATGACATCACTCATAACATCTCAAATGACATCACTGATGACATCACTGATGACATCACTGATGACATCTCAAATGACATCACTGATGACATCATACATGTGATAATTAGATGCATCTTCTCAAACCCTAATATAACCTTTGATACACCCACTCTAAATTACAGACTGCCATTCTCAAAACCATAGACACTCCATCACCAATAACTACATACCCACTCACTGATTCTTAGGTTTACACACACATCCACTCACTCACCCGTACAGTCACTCATACTTATGGTCACTCAGTACAGGACTATCATATGCACTCATACACCTATATAGACACTCACACACCGCCACTCATCCATAGAGGTACTCACACACCTAGTCAGTCATGCAAATAATTAATCACACTGCCATTTACTCACCTATACAGTTATACACACACCAGCTCAATTACTCATACAAATACTAGCACATTTTTATGCTCTTATACAATCACTGATACAAGCACACACTCATCCATACAGCCACTCTCACAATCACACACTCTCACTTATAGTCATTTATATACTCCAACACACATATATACTGCCTTTCACATATGTAGTTACTCACACATGGACCACTGAGATATACATTCACTCACCAACACACCTATACACACACTCACCCACCCATACAGTCCATCACAGATGCACTCTTGAAACCATGCACCCAGTGAATCACCCAGTCACACATCTATGCACACAGTCACACACACACCCCACCCACACAAACACTCAGGCATCCATACAGATACTCAGACAACCAATCAATAACCCATATAGACACTCATGTAGCTATTCGCAAACCCATGCAGCCGCTTACACACCAACAAACAGACGGATACAGACATTCACACAGTTTATAGTAGATTAAGTAGTACGTGCACTGCTTCGGGTTCTCCCTGGGTTATTTATGTTCTTCGTGCTCCTGGGTATCACTCTCCGAACATGAGTGTGTATTAAATGAATGATCGCATCCCCATGAATGTGGGGTATGTCCCCTGGGCACAGGCTCGTGTCTCTATTTATGAGACTTATCCAGTTCAATAAAGTTTTAAACAATTTTCTTTGATAATTTCCGTAATTTGTTTTTATTTCAGTTTTTTCTCCTCGGGAAATTATACTTCATCTCCCATAATGCAACTGTTATACACCATTTAATAAGGTTTCAAATATCCCAATGCATTTCGGCCTCATAGGCCTTCATCTGGGGAATATCTAAAATAAATGAAAAGAATGCTACTCAGAATACAAGGACCACGGGGTCTTAAAAAACAATGTGCACAGGTGGAGTGCCCAGTGAAAGTTGTGAACGGAACAGTGTGTTTACGCGAGTTTATTTTGTAAAAGTGTCGAGTGTGTTTAAGACAGTGATCTATGACCTTTCTTTATGCTCCAAACGAGTGTTATACCGTGTCACTAGTTAAATGTGATCAAAATTGTGCCAGATGGGTGAGTATCGGTTCATTGTGCTTTAGTTAAGTGCTGATAAAAAGTGATAAAGATTAGTAAAAGTTCGTGCGCTCGGCTGTCGTGATGTGTGCCTCTCGGTTGTTACGGGCTGTGATTCTTAGTTACGTTGAAAATCCCTGTTATTCCGGTACATTACAGTGCTTAGCGCGATACGAGTGTTTACTTACTTATCCGGTGCGGTGTGTATTAGTTGCGATCCTGGTGCGTTCTACGCCGGTGTCGAACACTGCGGCGGTTGTTCCGTGTGTTTAAAAAAGAAACGCGACAACGTTAATCATTGTTATAAAAATAGGACTATAGCCTCAGTCCTAGAAAGTGACGATGGATGCTTGTGCTTTAATAAGATGGATCTAAAAGAATAAGCAAGAAGAAAAATGAATATGTGCTAGATGACTCGTTAATCAAATTAAACCAAATATGTGAAATCACTATCAAAATTCAGATAAATAGTGGATGAAAAATGATGCAATCAATCAGAGGTAACATTGATATTCCATACGATCGTTCATTCCATAGGGTTTCATGGAGTTCAATAGGCGTATCCAATGGTTTTCTCGATGTAATAATGAGATATGATTGTCTTTTCCTTCATTTCTGGTTATAACTTCTAATACACAGTATTTTAATTGGCAAATGTTGTGACCTGCTTCTATGAAGTGACTGGCCACTGTGGATTTTAAATTTTTGGTTCTTATATTGCTTTTGTGTTCGTTGATGCGAATCTTGATTTTTCTTTCAGTCTGTCCTACATAAATTTTACCACAGGGGCATTTCAACAGATATATCAGATTGGATGTGTCACATGTGGCTGTCACTTTTAATTTGATTTTGTGACCTTTCATCGGGTGTGTTACATACGATCCACTGATAATGTTGTTGCAGTTATTGCAGTTCCAACAGGCTACTGTTCCCTTGTATGAGATGTTACTCTGTTGTTTTGTAGGATTTTTTATGATTTCTCCCAGATTTTTTGCTCTGGTGTAAGCGAAAATGGGTTCCTGTTCAAAGATGTTGTTAAAATCTGGTTCCAGCTGTAATATCGACCAGTGTTTTTTGATGATCCTTTTGTACGTTCCACTCATGGTAGAGTATTTGGAAACCACAGTCATGCGGTTTTGTTTGTCTCTAGCTTTAGATGATAATAATGTGTCTCTGCTTATCGTTTTACATCGGTTATTAGCTTGGTTCAATATGTGCTCTGGGTAACCTCTTGCTTTAAATCGTTATAACATGTCTCTGACACGTATCTCCTTGATTTCGGGATCAGATACTATTCTTGTCACTCTTAATAATTGGGTGTAGGGCATGTGGTTTTTGAGTGCTGGTTGATGGAAACTGCCATATAGGAGAGTATTGTTTCTGTCCGTTTCTTTTCTATATAGATCTGTTTCAAATCCATCTTCTGTTTTGGTTATCCTTACGTCTAGGAAGTTGATTGATTGTTCTTGAATTTCATAAGTAAATTGAATCCTTTCATCAATATAGTTGAGTTTGGTTAGTTGATCACTGAGCTCTGTCGATGTTCCGTTCCATAAGATAAAAATGTCATCAATGAATCTTACAAAAAGTTTCAAGTGTGTCTTCCATTCTGGTATTGATAGTATATGTTGTTCTTCAAAGTACCCCATGAAGATATTTGCGTAACTGGGGGCAGCACAATTGCCCATAGAAGTGCCCGTCTTCTGTTGAAACCAACTGGTTTTCCATTTAAAATAACTGTGTAGAAGAGTGAATTGTAATAGTTCCATGAGAAACACTTTCAAATCATCATCATAATCACTTTGTAATAAGGCTTGCTCGGTGGCTTCAATGCCTAGTTGGTGTGGTATGGATGTATATAACGATTTTACGTCCACCGTACACAATAGTATTGTCTCATCCTTTCCTTTGGATATATTTTTGATTTTCATCAGGAAATCTGTCGTGTCTTTAATGAAAGTTTTTAATTTTATGACCATAGGTTGTAAGTGACGGTCCAAGTATTTGCCCACTGGTTCGTGCAGACTGCCTTTTGTGGAGACTATTGGACGGAACGGTGGGTTGGTTAGACTTTTGTGTATTTTTGGTACCATGTATATGGTCGGACTCCTGGGATTGGTTTGAATTAGATATTTTTTTACTTTCTCGTTTATGGTTCCCATGTCTAGAGCTGTTTGAACAATATCCTTCAAGACTTCTGTGAATTGTTCAGTGGGATTGGAGTCTAGCTTCATATATGTGTTGTCATCTGATAAGTGTATTTCAACTTGTTCCTCGTACTGACTAGTATTTAAAGTCACCAGTGCTCCTCCCTTATCCGCTTTTTGACAGGTAATGGCTCTTTTGTTTGCAATAGGTCTTAAAATTCCCCATTCTTTTTGAGTCAAGTTATTTGGTTTATGTTTTTTATGGAAATTGAGTTTTGATAAATCTTGTTTCACTAATGCCTCAAATATATCCAAACTCTTATGGCTAATGGGGGCCATGTAGGTGCTTTTAGCTTTCAATCCCTTCAATGGGACTTCTGTGGTTGTTTCTGAATGTTCAGTCACCACGTTCTCAAAAAAGTGCCGTAGACGTAATTTTCTCATTAGTTTGAACAGACTGATGTCTATTTCCAAACTGTTGGTGTGTGTCATAGGTACAAATGAAGTGCCTTTCTGTAGTGTCTTTAATTCCAAATTAGAAAACTGATAATTTGAAATGTTAATAACTAAGTTATCCGCTGTCCCCCATTCTTGTTCTTGTCCTTCTTGGATGTTGTCGTTCGAGTCTGCGGTGGTTCCTTTTCTTGATCTCTGGCTCCGCCTGGGTCGTCCCCCTAAGTGGGGCCTGATTCTAAAAAAGAAACCGTTGTTGTGGTTGAACTTGATGCTCTAACAGGTCCTGATAAGTCCTGTGTCTTATCTGATTGGCTTGATCTTTCACTTCCGGACGAAGATGTGTCCGTGTTTTGGCTATGTGGTTTATTTTGTCTCCGTTTAGCATATATCTCTGCCCATGTATACACTTCCCCAAGTTTGTAGTCTATCGTATCTCTACGAAATTTGCGTATTTTTCTCTCATTGACTTCTTGGGCATGTTTTGATAATTGATTGTTTATGTCTTCCAGAGTTTTTGTCTAATCTTCAGCCAACATTGTTTTTTCTAATTCAGTTTTGACTGTAGCTATTTCTTTAGTTAGGTCCTCCAGGATATTTGACAGTTCTTCTATAATTAATAAGATTAAGTCTAGAGAACATTTGTTCAGAATCGCGAACCAGCGGTCCTTGAATTGTTGTACATTTTTACATAATGATGGTTTTAGGGGGATTCTCAATCCCCTAGGAATTCTTTGAACTTTATGGTATTTGATCATTGTGCTAGCATGTAATCTCTGATTGATTTCCTTCTTTGATAAATATAGTAGTTGACGGATGTTTTGTTCCTTGGTGCGAGTGAGTGTAAACTCCGTGGTTTCATCTTGAATGAGTGAATTTTGATAGTGATTTCACATATTTGGTTTAATTTGATTAACGAGTCATCTAGCACATATTCATTTTTCTTCTTGCTTATTCTTTTAGATCCATCTTATTAAAGCACAAGCATCCATCGTCACTTTCTAGGACTGAGGCTATAGTCCTATTTTTATAACAATGATTAACGTCGTCACGTTTCTTTTTTAAACACACGGAACAACCGCCGCAGTGTTCGACACCGGCGTAGAACGCACCAGGATCGCAACTAATACACACCGCACCGGATAAGTAAGTAAACACTCGTAGCGCGCTACGCACTGTAATGTACCGGAATAACAGAGATTTTAAACGTAACTAAGAATCACAGCCCGTAACAACCGAGAGGCACACATCATGACAGCCGAGCGCACAAACTTTTACTAATCTTTATCACTTTTTATCAGCACTTAACTAAAGCACAATGAACCGATACTCACCCATCTGGCACAATTTTGATCACATTTAACTAGCGACACGGTATAACACTCGTTTTGAGCATAAAGAAAGGTCATAGATCACTGTCTTAAACACACTCGACACTTTTACAAACTAAACTCGCGTAAACACACTGTTCAGTTCACAACTTTACTGGGCACTCCACCTGTGCACATTGTTTTTTAAGACCCCGTGGTCCTTGTATTCTGAGTAGCATTCTTTTAATTTATTTTAGATATTCCCCAGATGAAGGCCTATGAGGCCGAAATGCATTGGGATATTTGAAACCTTATTAAATGGTGTATAACAGTTGCATTATGGGAGATGAAGTATAATTTCCCGAGGAGAAAAAACTGAAATAAAAACAAATTACGGAAACTATCAAAGAAAATTGTTTAAAACTTTATTGAACTGGATAAGTCTCATAAATAGAGACACGAACCTGTGCCCAGGGGACATACCCCACATTCATGGGGATGCGATCATTCATTCACACAGTTTAGTCACTAACCCATGCATTCAGTAAGATACGTTTAACCACTCACTTATAGAGTCATTCACACACCTACTAAATCATCCATTCAGACACTTATACACCCACTCATTCTTCAATACGCCTTTCCCTATATATATTAAACATATTTAAACTTTACAGAAACACACAGTCACAGGATGATGTCATCAGTGATGTCATCAGTGATGTCATTTGAGATGTCATCAGTGATGTCACTGACCATGTCATGAGTGATGTAATATGTGACGTCATCAGCAGTGCATTGTGGGGCGCGAGTTATAGTTAGCTGAACTAACTATAACTGGGGAATTTCTCTGGTTTTGTACGAGTGAAATGTCCAACTAACTATAACTTTCCCTAAAACCTATGGTTTTTTCAGTGAATTTCTAAGGTTTTTAAATGCTAATTTCTAACTATAACGTGCCTGAAACCTATGGTTTTTTCAGTGAATTACAAAGGTTTTTTAAATGCTAATTTCTAACTATAACATGCCTGAAACCTATGGTTTTTAAGTGAATTTCAAAGGTTTTTTAAATGCTAGTTTCTAACTATGCCTACAAAGGTAGGACATCTGAAGAAAGAAGAAGAAAAGCGCAGAAAGAAGGAAGACAAATGCAGAAAGAGGCAACAGAAGTCCAGAAAGACGAAGAAAAGTGCAAGAAGAAGGAAGAGATGTGCAGAAAGAACCAACAGAGGAGTAGAAAGTACTCCTGTGCCCCCAACTTTTTGCTGATGGGTACTGGTGGTAACTGACTCTGTCTCTGGTGGTAAAGACACTTAGAATACAGTGAAAACACCTACATACACTAGGGAACACTATGCGTTGGGGTACCCCTGTGATTAGCATGACCTCCTCTGTATTTGCCATGAGTTAGTGCCTGGGTCATTGGATGAGTACATGGGTACTGACTGGATGATTAGAGTACTGCAAGGAGAGTGGGTGGTGAATTTATAAGTGCTTGTGTTTTGGCGGAGTGATTGGATAAGTACATGGTGCTCGCTGGTTGATTGGAGGAGTGCATGGGTAGTGACAGGGCGATGGCTGGACTGCATCAGTAGTGCTCAGGGTAAGTTGGACGATTAATTCCCCTTGAATCCTGAGGGTCCCTATATGATAATAGCCCTGGCGGTGGCGGTCCCCGGGGCTTGGGGGGGCCTTGGAGGCCCCCCAAACATTAAAAAAACAAGCCCCGGGAGGTGGCAGTCCCCGGGGCTGCGGGGGCCCCCACGGGCCCTGCATATATTTGTTGGCAATGCCCCCAAGACCTGGCTCACCCGGGGGTCTCAATTAAATGAAGCGCGGTATCCCTCGCTTCATTTTTTTTACATTTCGGCGGGATTCGCGTCCCCAGCGCGAATTTCGCCAATTTAAAACAAAAAAATGCTTTTTTTGGCCCTGGGGGTCCTTGTGGGACCCCCTGACCAGGCCTAGGGGGTCAGTATGTTTCTACCCTGCCCCCTTTTCTTCTTTTTCACCTTTGTTTCCCTGTTTTCTTGTGACTCGGTTCTACCGAGTCACAAGATGGCTGCCAACACTTCCTGGTTTGGAGTGTTGGCAGCCAATTAAAATGAAGCTCGTGGTCGGGAGGGTTCGCGGATCCACCGCGCCTCTAGATATCGATATTTGTTTTTTTACAATTTCTCAGCAACTACCGAACGGATTTACACCATTTTTAAAAAGGTCGCTTTCTGAGCCAAGCAGTTCTCAAATAGCGACAAAGCACTTTTGAATTATTTGTTATCTCTATGTTTTTTTATCCAGTTGACCACTTGATTAAATGTTACGCTTAGGGGAGAAAATGTTGTGTTACCAAGTTGGAGTTTCTGCTTCAGCTCGTCATTCTGTGATTCTGGTCAAATCACTTAATCTCCCCATGCCTACAACCAAAATGAGTTTGTCCTTGTATGATGTAACCAATGCTCATGTAAAGCACTCCAATATCTGACCAGCCTGCACTATATAAAACTGCAAAAAAACAAAGGATAAAAAGTGTTTTCCACACTTCTGTCATTGGGCTATACGAGGGCTACATCTGGGTGATATTTGTGCTACATTTGGGCTCATTTTTCTCTGGTGGCCATCTTGGGAGACTTCAATTACATTCATTAAACTTTATTCGATCTGATTTAGAAACATAGATCATAAAAGTGTACATAAAAACAGTAAATCCTCTTTCTTAATACAATACAGTGAGAATTAATTAAAACCAGTAGGTAAAAACGGGTGTTACAAAGCCCGGTTCAGAGCAACTTCAGGTTAACAGAATAGTAAAGTTCAATGTTTCGCAAGATCAATCTCATGTACTTCATGCAAAATACGCAATAAGGGGTCCAAGTAAGATGCAACGCTCCAATACCTGACCAGTCTGCACTATATAAAACTGCAAAAACTAAAAATAAAAAGTGTTTTCCACACTTCTGTCATTGGGCTATATGTGGGCTACATGTGGGTGATATTTGTGCTACATTTGGGCTCTTTTTTCTCTGGTGGCCATCTTGGGATACTTATTTGTTATGAAGTTTCCTAATTTCCTCATTTACTGCAGTCTCCTCAGTAGGAAATGCTTTCAGTTTTTTACTTTGATTCCATCAAGAAGGCATTCAGATGTGTCACACATTTGCCATAAATTCAGAATGTTAGCACTCTAGTTGCTCATTAGATCACTGTAGTAAAGCTACTGCTCAATTGAAAAGAAAACCCCTAGGCAATGACACTATCTGACTATGACTAGACCATTATTTCAAATGACATGATATTGTGAGCTCAGTGTAATTACACCCAGACAGTTTAATTAAAAAGTTTTCATTACTTTATTTCAAAATCATTAAAAAATTATTATAAGCCATGTATCATGGGCATGATATAGCAGATACATCTGTTACCATAAAATACACATATGAATATATAACAGACAATTGACGATAACAAATATAAGACAGGCATGTACCTACAATACATCTACAAAATTACATAATAACAAGACAACATATATATAAATAAACTTGTGGCATAGATCGAGTCTTCTACGCGCGTTTCGGCGCACGCTGCGCCTTCATCAGGAAAGCCACACAGATGTTTGAACGTGCAATGCTAAAAAGGTATCCTCAGGTGACGTGAAGGCATCAGAATGATGTAATTCAAAGGAGGAGTACCATAGGGCAACAGGTAGAGACTTGTGTGCCTGGACTGGAATCTTGAGTCCCAAGGAGAAATATAGTATCCTAATGTAATCTGAATTTAAAGGGAAGTAAATATGGTGTCTGACAATGTAACTTCCAAATGAAGATGATAAAATATGAACGGGGCCGCCACACTCTCCAGCGATGTGGTGTATACAAGTATTATGGGCTCAATTGCTGTCCTTATGTCATGAACATATCCCGCAAACAGATGGTCGAACCACACTCGTGTGTCGGCCTTTGAACAGGACGAACCTACTGCTCACCAGGGAGTTAACTGGAAGTCTACTGCTGGTATTGAAAGTGATTGTTTCAGTCTGCATGTCAGAATTTTCTAATGAAATAGAAGAGGATTTGAGATCTCACTTAAAACATGCCCTAATTTTTCTTTCTGCAGAACTAACCATAATTTCTATGGCAAAATGAACCCCCTCATTTTTTTCCTTTTTAAATTAAATGTTTTAAGTGTTACCGGTTATTCCAATCAAGATGGCTTCAGGTGTGCCATAATTTTGTCATAAGTAAGACTGTTAGCGCTCTAGTTGTTCTTTAGAACACTCTGGGAAGCTGCAGTAGAACACAAAGGAATCAACTGGCAGGCTGCTCCTATTGAAATATAACAGGAAGATATTTGTAATCTCACTTAAAACATGTCCTAATTTTTCTTTCTACAGCACTAACCATAATTTCTATGACAAAATGAACCCCCTCATTTTGTTCCTTTTTAAATTAAATGTTTTAAGTGTTACCGGTTTATTCCAATCAAGATGGCTTCAGGTGTGCCATAATTTGTTCATAAGTAAGACTGTTAGCGCTCTAGTTGTTCTTTAGAACACTCTGGGAAGCTGCAGTAGAACACAAAGGAATCAACTGGCAGGCTGCTCCTGTTGAAATATAACAGGAAGATATTTGAGATCTCACTTAAAACATGTCCTAATTTTTCTTTCTACAGCACTAACCATAATTTCTATGACAAAATGAACCCCATCATTTTGTTCCTTTTTAAATTAAATGTTTTAAGTGTTACCAGTTTATTCCAATCAAGATGGCTTCAGGTGTGCCATACTTTTGTCATAGGTAAGGCTGTTAGCGCTCTAGTAGTTCTTTAGAACACTCTGGGAAGCTACAGTAGAACACAAAGGAATCAACTGGCAGGCTGCTCCTGTTGAAATATAACAGGAAGATATTTGTAATCTCACTTAAAACATGTCCTAATTTTTCTTTCTACAGCACTAACCATAATTTCTAAGACAAAATGAACCCCATCATTTTGTTCCTTTTTAAATTAAATGTTTTAAGTGTTACCAGTTTATTCCAATCAAGATGGCTTCAGGTGTGCCATACTTTTGTCATAGGTAAGGTTGTTAGCGCTCTAGTTGTTCTTAAGAACACTCTGGGAAGCTGCAGTAGAACACAAAGGAATCAACTGACAGTCTCTGCCCTTGTTGGATTTACATGTTTTACTGAGAATGTCAGACTTCATTCTCACATGACTGAGAAAGATAATGTGAATTAACAGAAAATATGCTCTCATTTAGCTTCTGGAGCACCTTCCAAACCTCTGTGGGACAAGCATGAGAAAATTGTTTTCTCTCAAACATGATTCATGAAATCCCAGCAGAAGGTTTTTCACACAGTAAAATCACCCTAGAACACACCACAATTCCTAAAATTAGTATGGTACCATCAACAAATGAATTCTAATGTAACTAAAGTCTGTTATCACCCTTTATAGTTCTCCTTTTGGTGACCCTCAAAATCTTCTATTCACTACAATGCATTTCATTGGGGTGCTATCATGTATATTGGTCCCAAGATGGCTGCCAACACTTCTTGGATGAAGTGCTGACAGCCAATCAGATCTCACGATGACATGTGTGGTTAGTCTCCGCCCAGATATATAAAGTTCTTTTTCCTTTAATATTTAAAAAACTACTGAACGGATTTACACCATTTTTGAAAAGGCACTTTCTGAGCCAAGCAGTACCTTTATGCCAAATTTGGGGTAAATCCGTTCAGTAGTTTCCGCTGTAGCCTTGCACAAAGTTCCCTATGGGAAATTGATTTTTTGACTCTTATTTTTTTAATTTCTCAGCAACTACTGAACGGATTTACACCATTTAACAAAAAGGGCTCTTTCTGAACCAAGGGCTACCTTTTTGCAAAATTTGGTGTAATTCCGTTCAGCAGTTCGGGCTGTAGCTTTGTCTAAAGTTTCCTATGGAAAATAACATGGAGAAAACATGTTTTGGGACCCCCTTTTTTCTCGGCCCCCGCTTGCCGAATCACCCCGAAACTTTCAAGATAGGAGCGGACCGGAGCGCCCCAGGAGTTTTGAAAATTTCGCGAAGATTCGTCGACCGGCGCCAAAGTTATTGGGAATAGAATGTTGTGAATTTCCTATGGAAAATAGGTCCTAACTATAACTACCTACTGGCGACCGCCAGTAGGTAATATATATATATATATTCACTGAAAAAACCATAGGTTTTAGGGACAGTTATAGTTAGTTGGACATTTCACTCGTACAAAACCATAGAAATTCCCCCGTTATAGTTAGTTCAGCTAACTATAACTCGCGCCCCCGCAATGCACTGCTGATGACGTCACATATTACATCACTCATGACATGGTCAGTGACATCACTGATGACATCACTGATGACATCTCAAATGACATCACTGATGACATCATCCGGTGACTGTGTGTTTCTGTAAAGTTTAAATATTTTTAATATATATAGGGAAAGGCGTATTGAAGAATGAGTGGGTGTATAAGTGTCTGTATGGATGATTTAGTAGGTGCGTGACTAACTCTATAAGTGAGTGATTAAACGTATCTTACTGAATGCATGGGTTAGTGACTAAACTGGGTGAATGTCTATATCCGTCTGTCTGTTGCTGTGTAAGTGGCTGCATGGGTTTGTGAATAGCTACATGAGTGTCTATATGAGTTATTAGTTGGTTGTCTGAGTATCTGTATGGGTGCCTGAGTGTTTGTGTGGGTGGGGTGTGTGCGACTCTGTGCATAGATAGATGTGTGAGTGGGTGATTCACTGGGTGGATGGTTTCAAGAGTGCATCTGTGATAGACTGTATGGGTGGGTAAGTGTGTGTAAGAGTGTGTTAGTGAGTGAATGTATGTCCCAGTGGTACATGTGTGAGTAACTACATATGTGAAAGGCAGTATATATGTGTGTTGGAGTATATAAATAGCTATAAGCGAGAGTGTGTGATTGTGAGAGTGACTGTATGGATGAGTGTGTGCTTGTATCAGTGATTGTATAAGAGCGTAAGAATGTGCTAGTATTTGTATGAGTAAGTGAGCTGGTGTGTGTATAACTGTATAGGTGAGTAAATGGCAGTGTGTTTAATTATTTGCATGACTGACTAGGTGTGTGAGTACCTCTATGGATGAGTGGCGGTGTTTGAGTGTCTATATAGGAGTATGAGTGCATATGATAGTCCTGTGACTGAGTGACCGTAAGTATGAGTGACTGTACGGGTGAGTGAGTGGATGTGTGTGTGTAGACCTAAGAATCAGTGAGTGGGTATGTAGTTATTGGTGTTGGAGTGTCTATGGTTTTGCGAATGGCAGTCTGTAATTTAGAGTGGGTGTATCAAAGGTTATATTAGGGAGTGAGGAGGTGCATCAGATTATCACGTGGATGATGTCATCAGTGATGTCATCAGTGATGTCATTTGAGATGCCATCAGTGATGTCATCAGTGATGTCACTGACCATGTCATGAGTGATGTAATATGTGACGTCATCAGCAGTGCATTGCGGGGCGCGAGTTATAGTTAGCTGAACTAACTATAACGGGGGAATTTCTATGGTTTTGTACGAGTGAAATGTCCAACTAACTATAACTGTCCCTAAAACCTATGGTTTTTTCAGTGAATTTGTAAGGTTTTTTAAATGCTAATTTAACTATAACGTGCCTGAAACCTATGGTTTTTTCAGTGAATTTCAAAGGTTTTTTAAATGCTAATTCCTAACTATAACATGTCTGAAACCTATGGTTTTTTTCAGTGAATTTCAAAGGTTTTGTAAATGACAATTTTTAAATGTATTAATTGTTATATTTATTTTTTTGATACTGATTTACTACATTTTTTTAAACTATTTATTTTTAGATATTTTATTTTTTAAATTACGTTGTAATTACATTATACATTACATTACAAAATATACTTTCTCAGAATGAATTACTTTAGTTTAAATACTTTGCAAATAGGCAATAGACTTTTAAGTACAGTAGTTACAGTTGTTGCAATGGGCAACACAATTTCAAACACAATGCAACATTGAGCTCAATGTGAATTTCTAGTTAAATGCAATTAGTTACTTTATGGATTACTTTTCTAACCACAGGACTGGATCCTAGATTCAGTCCTGGGACATCTCCTGTAAACAGTTGAGTAAAAGCGTTTTGGTTACAGTAGTGATTTTTAAGGAATATTATTGTATTTTAAAAGTTGACAGAAACTTTTTCACATAGAATCACCAATGTTATCCTATGGGAGGAAATTCACTTAGCAGGTAAGTAGTGTTATCGTTACTTTTTCTTACTCAGTGGTGGATCCTGGAACCAGCACTGGTGCATCTCCTGTACACAGTTGAAAGAATGCGTTTAAGTCATAAAGGCGATTTTTAAGGAATATTTGTAGTTTGTGAAAATCAACACTTTGAAACTTTTCTGCTGAAAACCAGACAATGGATTCCTATGGAAGGAAATACAAGTTACTGGTAAGTATGGTTAGAATTACTTTTCAGGGTCAGTGCTGGGCTAAAAGATGCAGCACTGGGTTCTCTCCTGATAACAGGTGAGTAAATCGGAATTCGTGGTTCGGCTGATTTTAGAGGAATATTATAAAGTTCCAAAACTCCACACTTTGAAGAATTTCCAAGAGAAACCAGTCAATGTTAGCCTATGGAAGGAAATTCAAGTTACTGGTAAGTACGGTTAGAATTACTTTTCAGGATCAGTACTGGGCTCAAAGATGCAGCACTGAGGTCTCTCCTGATAACAGGTGAGTAAATCGGAATTCGTAGTTCGGCTGATTTTAGAGGAATATTAT
>CAWUFW010029474.1:0-18985 GCA_963921515.1 Calotriton arnoldi | reverse complement strand
CCCTGAAACACCAGCCCCTGCACGACCCCCTACACTGCCCGAACACCACTGCACTGCCCTAAACCCTGAAACACCACCCCCAGCACGACCCCCTACACTGCCCGAACACCACTGCACTGCCCTAAACCCTGAAACACTACCCCCAGCACAGACCCCCTACACTGCCAGAACACCACTGCACTGCCCTAAACCCTGAAACATCACCCCCAGCAAGACCCCCTACACTGCCCGAACACCACTGCACCCTAAACCCTGAAACACCACCCCCAGCACGACCCCCTACACTGCCCGAACACCACTGCACTGCCCTAAACCCTGAAACACCACCCCCAGCACGACCCCCTACACTGCCCGAAGCACCACTGCACTGCCCTAAACCCTGAAACACCACCCCCAGCACGACCCCCTACACTGCCCGAACACCACTGCACTGCCCTAAACCCTGAAACACCACCCCCAGCATGACCCCCTACACTGCCCGAACACCACTGCACTGCCCTAAACCCTGAAACACCACCCCCAGCACGACCCCCTACACTGCCCGAACACCACTGCACTGCCCTAAACCCTGAAACACCACCCCCAGCACGACCCCCTACACTGCCCGAACACCACTGCACTGCCCTAAACCCTGAAACACCACCCCCAGCACGACCCCCTACACTGCCCGAACACCACTGCACTGCCCTAAACCCTGAAACACCACCCCCAGCACGACCCCCTACACTGCCCGAACACCACTGCACTGCCCTAAACCCTGAAACACCACCCCCAGCACGACCCCCTACACTGCCCGAACACCACTGCACTGCCCTAAACCCTGAAACACCACCCCCAGCACGACCCCCTACACTGCCCGAACACCACTGCACTGCCCTAAACCCTGAAACACCACCCCCAGCACGACCCCCTACACTGCCCGAACACCACTGCACTGCCCTAAACCCTGAAACACCACCCCCAGCAAGACCCCCTACACTGCCCGAACACCACTGCACTGCCCTAAACCCTGAAACACCACCCCCAGCACGACCCCCTACACTGCCCGAACACCACTGCACTGCCCTAAACCCTGAAACACCAGCCCCAGCACAGACCCCCTACACTGCCCGAACACCACTGCACTGCCCTAAACCCTGAAACACCACCCCCAGCACGACCCCCTACACTGCCCGAAACCACGGCACTGCCCTAAACCCTGAAACACCACCCCCAGCATGACCCCCTACACTGCCCGAACACCACTGCACTGCCCTAAACCCTGAAACACCAGCCCCAGCACGACCCCCTACACTGCCCGAACACCACTGCACTGCCCTAAACCCTGAAACACCACCCCCAGCAAGACCCCTACACTGCCCGAACACCACTGCACTGCCCTAAACCCTGAAACACCACCCCCAGCAAGACCCCCTACACTGCCCGAACACCACTGCACTGCCCTAAACCCTGAAACACCACCCCCAGCACGACCACCTACACTGCCCGAACACCACTGCACTGCCCTAAACCCTGAAACACCACCCCCAGCATGACCCCCTACACTGCCCGAACACCACTGCACTGCCCTAAACCCTGAAACACCACCCCCAGCACGACACCCTACACTGCCTGAACACCACTGCACTGCCCTAAACCCTGAAACACCACCCCCAGCATGACCCCCTACACTGCCCGAACACCACTGCACTGCCCTAAACCCTGAAACACCAGCCCCAGCACGACCCCCTACACTGCCCGAACACCACTGCACTGCCCTAAACCCTGAAACACCAGCCCCAGCACGACCCCCTACACTGCCCGAACACCACTGCACTGCCCTAAACCCTGAAACACCAACCCCAGCAAGACCCCCTACACTGCCCGAACACCACTGCACTACCCTAAACACTGAAACACCAGCCCCAGCAAGACCCTCTACACTGCCCAAACATCACTGCACTGCCCTAAACCCTAAAACACCACCCCCAGCAAGACCCCCTACACTGCCCGAACACCACTGCACTGCCCTAAACCCTGAAACACCAGCCCCAGCACGACCCCCTACACTGCCCGAACACCACTGCACTGCCCTAAACCCTGAAACACCACCCCCAGCACGACCCCCTACACTGCCCGAACACCACTGCACTGCCCTAAACCCTGAAACACCAGCCCCAGCACGACCCCCTACACTGCCCGAACACCACTGCACTGCCCTAAACCCTGAAACACCACCCCCAGCACGACCCCCTACACTGCCCGAACACCACTGCACTGCCCTAAACCCTGAAACACCAGCCCCAGCACGACCCCCTACACTGCCCGAACACCACTGCACTGCCCTAAACCCTGAAACACCAGCCCCAGCACGACCACCTACACTGCCCGAACACCACTGCACTGCCCTAAACCCTGAAACACCAGCCCCAGCACGACCCCCTACACTGCCCGAACACCACTGCACTGCCCTAAACCCTGAAACACCAGCCCCAGCACGACCCCCTACACTGCCCGAACACCACTGCACTGCCCTAAACCCTGAAACACCAGCCCCAGCACGACCCCCTACACTGCCCGAACACCACTGCACTGCCCTAAACCCTGAAACACCACCCCCAGCACGACCCCCTACACTGCCCGAACACCACTGCACTGCCCTAAACCCTGAAACACCACCCCCAGCACGACCCCCTACACTGCCCGAACACCACTGCACTGCCCTAAACCCTGAAACACCACCCGCAGCACGACCCCCTACACTGCCCGAACACCACTGCACTGCCCTAAACCCTGAAACACCACCCCCAGCAAGACCCCCTACACTGCCCGAACACCACTGCACTGCCCTAAACCCTGAAACACCACCCCCAGCACGACCCCCTACACTGCCCGAACACCACTGCACTGCCCTAAACCCTGAAACACCACCCCCAGCACGACCCCCTACACTGCCCGAACACCACTGCACTGCCCTAAACCCTGAAACACCACCCCCAGCACGACCCCCTACACTGCCCGAACACCACTGCACTGCCCTAAACCCTGAAACACCACCCCCAGCAAGACCCCCTACACTGCCCGAACACCACTGCACTGCCCTAAACCCTGAAACACCACCCCCAGCAAGACCCCCTACACTGCCCGAACACCACTGCACTGCCCTAAACCCTGAAACACCACCCCCAGCAAGACCCCCTACACTGCCCGAACACCACTGCACTGCCCTAAACCCTGAAACACCACCCCCAGCACGACACCCTACACTGCCCGAACACCACTGCACTGCCCTAAACCCTGAAACACCACCCCCAGCACGACCCCTACACTGCCCGAACACCACTGCACTGCCCTAAACCCTGAAACACCACCCCCTGCACGACCTCCTACACTGCCCGAACACCACTGCACTGCCCTAAACCCTGAAACACCACCCCCAGCACGACCCCCTACACTGCCCGAACACCACTGCACTGCCCTAAACCCTGAAACACCAACCCCAGCACGATCCCCTACACTGCCCAAACACTACTGCACTGCCCTAAACCCTGAAACACCACCCCCAGCACGACCCCTACACTGCCCGAACACCACTGCACTGCCCTAAACCCTGAAACACCACCTCCAGCAAGACCCCCTACACTGCCCGAACACCACTGCACTGCCCTAAACCCTGAAACACCACCCCCAGCACGACCCCCTACACTGCCCGAACACCACTGCACTGCCCTAAACCCTGAAACACCACCCCCAGCACGACCCCCTACACTGCCCGAACACCACTGCACTGCCCTAAACCCTGAAACACCAGCCCCAGCAAGACCCCCTACACTGCCCGAACACCACTGCACTGCCCTAAACCCTGAAACACCAGCCCCAGCATGACCCCCTACACTGCCCGAACACCACTGCACTGCCCTAAACCCTGAAACACCAGCCCCAGCACGACCCCCTACACTGCCCGAACACCACTGCACTGCCCTAAACCCTGAAACACCAGCCCCAGCACGACCCCCTACACTGCCCGAACACCACTGCACTGCCCTAAACCCTGAAACACCAGCCCCAGCAAGACCCCCTACACTGCCCGAACACCACTGCACTGCCCTAAACCCTGAAACACCAGCCCCAGCACGACCACCTACACTGCCCGAACACCACTGCACTGCCCTAAACCCTGAAACACCAGCCCCAGCATGACCCCCTACACTGCCCGAACACCACTGCACTGCCCTAAACCCTGCAAACACCACCCCCAGCACGACCCCCTACACTGCCCGAACACCACTGCACTGCCCTAAACCCTGAAACACCACCCCCAGCATGACCCCTACACTGCCCGAACACCACTGCACTGCCCTAAACCCTGAAACACCACCCCCTGCACGACCTCCTACACTGCCTGAACACCACTGCACTGCCCTAAACCCTGAAACACCACCCCCAGCACGACCCCCTACACTGCCCGAACACCACTGCACTGCCCTAAACCCTGAAACAACAACCCCAGCAAGACCCCCTACACTGCCCGAACACCACTGCCCTAAACACTGAAACACCACCCCCTGCACGACCCCTACACTGCCCGAACACCACTGCACTGACCTAAACCCTGAAACACCACCTCCAGCAAAACCCCCTACACTGCCTGAACACCACTGCACTGCCCTAAACCCTGAAACACCAGCCCCAGCACGACCCCCTACACTGCCCGAACACCACTGCACTGCCCTAAACCCTGAAACACCACTCCCAGCACGACCCCCTACACTGCCCGAACACCACTGCACTGCCCTAAACCCTGAAACACCAGCCCCAGCAAGACCCCCTACACTGCCCGAACACCACTGCACTGCCCTAGACTCTAAAACACCAGCCCCAGCACAGACCCCCTACACTGCCCGAACACCACTGCACTGCCCTAAACCCTGAAACACCAGCCCCAGCACGACCCCCTACACTGCCCAAACACCACTGCACTGCCCTAAACCCTGAAACACCAGCCCCAGCACAACCACCTACACTGCCCGAACACCACTGCACTGCCCTAAACCCTGAAACACCAGCCCCAGCACGACCCCCTACACTGCCCGAACACCACTGCACTGCCCTAAACCCTGAAACACCAGCCCCAGCACGACCCCCTACACTGCCCGAACACCACTGTACTGCCCCTAAACCCAGAAACACCAGCCCCAGCACGACCCCCTACACTGCCCGAACACCACTGCACTGCCCTAAACCCTGAAACACCAGCCCCAGCACGACCCCCTACACTGCCCGAACACCACTGCACTGCCCTAAACCCTGAAACACCACCCCCAGCACGACCCCCTACACTGCACAAACACCACTGCACTGCCCTAAACCCTGAAACACTACCCCCAGCACGACCCCCTACACTACACAAGCACCACTGCACTACCTTAAACCCTAAAACACTACCCCCAGCACGACCCCCTACACTACTCAAACACCACTGCACTAACCTAAATCCTAAAACACTACCCCCAGCACGACCCCCTACACTACCCATACACCACTGCACTACCCTAAAACATGACCCTCTAAACTACACAAACAACACTGCACTACCCTAAACCCTAAAACACTACCCCCAGCATGACCCCCTACACTACACAAGCACCAATGCACTACCCTAAACCCTAAAACACTACCCCCAGCACGACACCCTACACTGCCCGAACACCACTGCACTGCCCTAAACCCTGAAACACCAGCCTCTGCATGACCCCCTACACTGCCCGAACATCACTGCACTGCCCTAAACCCTGAAACACCAACCCTAGCATGACCCCCTACACTGCCCGAACACCACTGCACTGCCCTAAACCCTGAAACACCACCCCCTTCACGACCCCCTACACTGCCCGAACACCACTGCACTGCCCTAAACCCTGAAACACCACCCCCAGCACGCCCCCTACACTGCCCGAACACCACTGCACTGCCCTAAACCCTGAAACACTACCCGCAGCAAGACCTCCTACACTGCCAGAACACCACTGCACTGCCCTAAACCCTGAAACATCACCCCCAGCAAGACCCCCTACACTGCCCGAACACCACTGCCCTAAACCCTGAAACACCACCCCCAGCACGACCCCCTACACTGCCCGAAGACCACTGCACTGCCCTAAACCCTGAAACACCACCCCCAGCACGACCCCCTACACTGCCCGAAGACCACTGCACTGCCCTAAACCCTGAAACACCACCCCCTGCACGACCCCCTACACTGCCCGAACACTACTGCACGGCCCTAAACCCTGAAACACGACCCCCTACACTGCACGAACACCACTGCACTGCCCTAAACCCTGAAACACTACCCCCAGCAAGACCCCCTACACTGCCCGAACACCACTGCACTGCCCTAAACCCTGAAACATCACCCCCAGCAAGACCCCCTACACTGCCCGAACACCACTGCCCTAAACCCTGAAACACCACCCCCAGCAAGACCCCCTACACTGCCCGAACACCACTGCACTGCCCTAACCCCTGAAACACCAGCCCAAGCACGACCCCTACACTGCCCGAACACCACTGCACTGCCCTAAACCCTGAAACAGCACCCCCTGCATGACCCCCTACACTGCCCGAACACCACTGCACTGCCCTAAACCCTGAAACACCACCCCCAGCACGTCCCCTACACTGCCCGAACACCACTGCACTGCCCTAAACCCTGAAACACCACCCCCTGCACGATCCCCTACACTGCCCAAACACTACTGCACTGCCCAAAACCCTGAAACACCACCCCCAGCACAACCCCCTACACTGCACAAACACCACTGCACTGCCCTAAACCCTGAAACACCACCCCCAGCAAGACCCCCTACACTGCCCGAACACCACTGCACTGCCCTAAACCCTGAAACACCACTCCCAGCACCACCCCCTACACTGCCTGAACACCACTGCACTGCCCTAAACCCTGAAACACCAGCCCCAGCACAACCCCTTACACTGCCCAAACACCACTGCACTGCCCTAAACCCTGAAACACCAGCCCCAGCACGACCGCCTACACTTCCCTAAAACCACGGCACTGCCCTAAACCCTAAAACACCAGCCCCAGCATGACCCCCTACACTGCCCGAACACCACTGCACTACCCTAAACTCTCAAACACCAGCCCCAGCACGACCCCCTACACTGCCCGAACACCACTGCACTGCCCTAAACCCTGAAACACCAGCCCCAGCAAGACCCCCTACACTGCCCGAACACCACTGCACTGCCCTAAACCCTGAAACACCACCCCCAGCAAGACCCCCTACACTGCCCAAACACCACTGCACTAAAGCCTGAAACACCACCCCCAGCAATACCACCTACACTGCCCAAACACCACTGCACTGCCCTAAACCCTGAAACACCACCCCCTGCATGACCCCCTACACTGCCCGAACACCACTGCACTGCCCTAAACCCTGCAACACCACCCCTCAGCACGACACCCTACACTGCCTGAACACCACTGCACTGCCCTAAACCCTGAAACACCACCCCCAGCATGACCCCTACACTGCCCGAACACCACTGCAATGCCCTAAACCCTGAAACACCAGCCCCAGCACGACCCCCTACACTGCCCGAACACCACTGCACTGCCCTAAACCCTGAAACACCACCCCCAGCACGACCCCCTACACTGCCCGAACACCACTGCACTGCCCTAAACCCTGAAACATCAACCCCAGCAAGACCCCCTACACTGCCTGAACACCACTGGCCTAAACACTGAAACACCACCCCCTACACTGCACGAACACCACTGCACTGCCCTAAACCCTGAAACACCACCTCCAGCAAAACCCCCTACACTGCCTGAACACCATTGCTCTGCCCTAAATCCTGAAACACTAGCCCCAGCACGACCCCCTACACTGCCCGAACACCACTGCACTGCCCTAAACCCTGAAACACCACCCCAGCACGACCCCCTACACTGCCCGAACACCACTGCACTGCCCTAAACCCTGAAACACCAGCCCCAGCAAGACCCCCTACACTGCCCGAACACCACTGCACTGCCCTAGACTCTGAAACAACAGCCCCAGCAAGACCCCCTACACTGCCCGAACACCACTGCACTGCCCTAAACCCTGAAACACCAGCCCCAGCACGACCCCCTACACTGCCCGAACACCACTGCACTGCCCTAAACCCTGAAACACCAGTCCCAGCACAACCACCTACACTGCCCGAAAACCACTGCACTGCCCTAAACCCTGAAACACCAGCCCCAGCACGACCCCCTACACTGCCCGAACACCACTGCACTGCCCTAAACCCTGAAACACCAGCCCCAGCACGACCCCCTACACTGCCCGAACACCACTGTACTGCCCTAAACCCTGAAACACCAGCCCCAGCACGACCCCCTACACTGCCCGAACACCACTGCACTGCCCTAAACCCTGAAACACCACCCCCAGCACGACCCCCTACACTGCACAAACACCACTGCACTGCCCTAAACCCTGAAACACCACCCCCAGCAAGACCCCCTACACTGCCCGAACACCACTGCACTGCCCTAAACCCTGAAACACCACCCCCAGCACGACCCCCTACACTGCCCGAACACCACTGCACTGCCCTAAACCCTGAAACACCAGCCCCAGCACAAACCCATACACTGCCCGAACACCACTGCACTGCCCTAAACCCTGAAACACCAGCCCCAGCACGACCGCCTACACTGCCCGAAAACCACAGCACTGCCCTAAACCCTGAAACACCAGCCCCAGCATGACCCCCTACACTGCCCGAACACCACTGCACTACCCTAAACCCTCAAACACCAGCCCCAGCACGACCCCTACACTGCCCGAACACCACTGCACTGCCCTAAACACTGAAACACCAGCCCCAGCAAGACCCCCTACACTGCCCGAACACCACTGCACTGCCCTAAACCCTGAAACACCACCCCCAGCAAGACCCCCTACACTGCCCGAACACCACTGCACTAAAGCCTGAAACACCACCCCCAGCAAGACCACCTACACTGGCCGAACACCACTGCACTGCCCTAAACCCTGAAACACCACCCCCTGCATGACCCCCTACACTGCCCAAACACCACTGCACTGCCCTAAAACCTAAAACACCACCCCTCAGCACGACACCCTACACTGCCTGAACACCACTGCACTGCCCTAAACCCTGAAACACCACCCCCAGCACGACCCCTACACTGCCCGAACACCACTGCACTGGCCTAAACCCTGAAACACCACCCCCTGCACGACCTCCTACACTGCCGGAACACCACTGCACTGCCCTAAACCCTGAAACACCACCCCCAGCACGACCCCCTACACTGCCCGAACACCACTGCACTGCCCTAAACCCTGAAACATCAACCCCAGCAAGACCCCCTACACTGCCTGAACACCACTGCCCTAAACACTGAAACACCACCCCCTACACTGCACGAACACCACTGCACTGCCCTAAACCCTGAAACACCACCTCCAGCAAAACCCCCTACACTGCCTGAACACCATTGCTCTGCCCTAAATCCTGAAACACTAGCCCCAGCACGACCCCCTACACTGCCCGAACACCACTGCACTGCCCTAAACCCTGAAACACCACCCCCAGCACGACCCCCTACACTGCCCGAACACCACTGCACTGCCCTAAACCCTGAAACACCAGCCCCAGCAAGACCCCCTACACTGCCCGAACACCACTGCACTGCCCTAGACTCTGAAACACCAGCCCCAGCAAGACCCCCTACACTGCCCGAACACCACTGCACTGCCCTAAACCCTGAAACACCAGCCCCAGCATGACCCCCTACACTGCCCGAACACCACTGCACTGCCCTAAACCCTGAAACACCAGCCCCAGCACGACCACCTACACTGCCCAAACACCACTGCACTGCCCTAAACCCTGAAACACCAGCCCCAGCACGACCCCCTACACTGCCCGAACACCACTGCACTGCCCTAAACCCTGAAACACCAGCCCCAGCACGACCCCTACACTGCCCGAACACCACTGCACTGCCCTAAACCCTGAAACACCACCCCCTGCATGACCCCCTACACTGCCCGAACACCACTGCACTGCCCTAAACCCTGAAACACCACCCCCTGCACCAGCCCCTACACTGCCCGAACACCACTGCACTGCCCTAAACGCTGAAACACCACCCCCTGCACCGCCCCCTACACTGCCTGAACACCACTGCACTGCCCTATACCCTGAAACACCACCCCCAGAACGACCCCCTTTACTGCTCGAACACCACTGCACTGCCCCAAACCCTGAAACATCACCCCCAGCACGACCCCCTACACTGCCCGAACACCACTGCCCTAAACCCTGAAACACCACCCCCTGCACGACCCCCTACACTGCCCGAACACCACTGCACTGCCCTAAACCCTGAAACACCACCCTCTACACTGCCAGAACACCACTGCACTGCCCTAAACCCTGAAACACCACCCCCAGCACGACCCCCTACACTGCCCGAACACCACTGCACTGCCCTAAACCCTAAAACACCACCCCCAGCATTACCCCCTACACTGCCCAAACACCACTGCACTGCCCTAAACCCTAGAACACTACCTCCAGCACGACCCCCTACACTACCCAAACACCACTGCACTACCCTAAACCCTAAAATACTACCCCCAGCACAACCCCCTACACTACCCGAACACGACTGCACTGCCCTAAACCCTGAAACACCAGCCCCAGCACGACCCCCTACACTGCCCGAACACCACTGCACTGCCCTAAACCCTGAAACACCAGCCCCAGCACAACCACCTACACTGCCCGAACACCACTGCACTGTCCTAAACCCTGAAACACCAGCCCCAGCACGACCCCCTACACTGCCCGAACACCACTGCACTGCCCTAAACCCTGAAACACCAGCCCCAGCACGACCCCCTACACTGCCCGAACACCACTGTACTGCCCTAAACCCTGAAACACCAGCCCCAGCACGACCCCCTACACTGCCCGAACATCACTGCACTGCCCTAAACCCTGAAACACCAGCCCCAGCACGACCCCCTACACTGCCCGAACACCACTGCACTGCCCTAAACCCTGAAACACCACCCCCAGCACGACCCCCTACACTGCACAAACACCACTGCTCTGCCCTAAACCCTGAAACACTACCCCCAGCACGACCCCCTACACTACACAAGCACCACTGCACTACCTTAAACCCTAAAACACTACCCCCAGCACGACCCCCTACACTACCCAAACACCACTGCACTAACCTAAATCCTAAAACACTACCCCCAGCACGACCCCCTACACTACCCATACACCACTGCACTACCCTAAAACATGACCCCCTAAACTACACAAACAACACTGCACTACCCTAAACCCTAAAACACTACCCCCACCATGACCCCCTACACTACACAAGCACCAATGCACCACCCTAAACCCTAAAACACTACCCCCAGCACGACACCCTACACTGCCCGAACACCACTGCAGTGCCCTAAACCCTGAAACACCAGCCTCTGCATGACCCCCTACACTGCCCGAACATCACTGCACTGCCCTAAACCCTGAAACACCAACCCTAGCATGACCCCCTACACTGCCCGAACACCACTGCACTGCCCTAAACCCTGAAACACCACCCCCTTCACGACCCCCTACACTGCCCGAACACCACTGCACTGCCCTAAACCCTGAAACACCACCCCCAGCACGCCCCCTACACTGCCCGAACACCACTGCACTGCCCTAAACCCTGAAACACTACCCGCAGCAAGACCTCCTACACTGCCAGAACACCACTGCACTGCCCTAAACCCTGAAACATCACCCCCAGCAAGACCCCCTACACTGCCCGAACACCACTGCCCTAAACCCTGAAACACCACCCCCAGCACGACACCCTACACTGCCCGAAGACCACTGCACTGCCCTAAACCCTGAAACACCACCCCCAGCACGACCCCCTACACTGCCCGAACACCACTGCACTGCCCTAAACCCTGAAACACCACCCCCTGCACGACCCCCTACACTGCCCGAACACTACTGCACTGCCCTAAACCCTGAAACACCATCCCCAGCATGACCCCCTACACTGCACGAACACCACTGCACTGCCCTAAACCCTGAAACACTACCCCCAGCAAGACCCCCTACACTGCCCGAACACCACTGCACTGCCCTAAACCCTGAAACATCACCCCCAGCAAGACCCCCTACACTGCCCGAACACCACTGCCCTAAACCCTGAAACACCACCCCCAGCAAGACCCCTACACTGCCCGAACACCACTGCACTGCCCTAACCCCTGAAACACCAGCCCAAGCACGACCCCTACACTGCCCAAACACCACTGCACTGCCCTAAACCCTGAAACAGCACCCCCTGCATGACCCCCTACACTGCCCGAACACCACTGCACTGCCCTAAACCCTGAAACACCACCCCCAGCACGTCCCCTACACTGCCCGAACACCACTGCACTGCCCTAAACCCTGAAACACCACCCCCTGCACGATCCCCTACACTGCCCAAACACTACTGCACTGCCCTAAACCCTGAAACACCACCCCAGCACAACCCCCTACACTGCACAAACACCACTGCACTGCCCTAAACCCTGAAACACCACCCCCAGCAAGACCCCCTACGCTGCCCGAACACCACTGCACTGCCCTAAACCCTGAAACACCACTCCCAGCACCACCCCCTACACTGCCTGAACACCACTGCACTGCCCTAAACCCTGAAACACCAGCCCCAGCACAACCCCTTACACTGCCCAAACACCACTGCACTGCCCTAAACCCTGAAACACCAGCCCCAGCACGACCGCCTACACTTCCCTAAAACCACGGCACTGCCCTAAACCCTGAAACACCAGCCCCAGCATGACCCCCTACACTGCCCGAACACCACTGCACTACCCTAAACTCTCAAACACCAGCCCCAGCACAACCCCCTACACTGCCCGAACACCACTGTACTGCCCTAAACCCTGAAACACCAGCCCCAGCAAGACCCCCTACACTGCCCGAACACCACTGCACTGCCCTAAACCCTGAAACACCACCCCCAGCAAGACCCCCTACACTGCCCAAACACCACTGCACTAAAGCCTGAAAAACCACCCCCAGCAATACCACCTACACTGCCCAAACACCACTGCACTGCCCTAAACCCTGAAACACCACCCCCTGCATGACCCCCTACACTGCCCGAACACCACTGCACTGCCCTAAACCCTAAAACACCACCCCTCAGCACGACACCCTACACTGCCTGAACACCACTGCACTGCCCTAAACCCTGAAACACCACCCCCAGCATGACCCCTACACTGCCCGAACACCACTGCACTGCCCTAAACCCTGAAACACCACCCCCTGCACGACCTCCTACACTGCCGGAACACCACTGCACTGCCCTAAACCCTGAAACACCACCCCCAGCACGACCCCCTACACTGCCCGAACACCACTGCACTGCCCTAAACCCTGAAACATCAACCCCAGCAAGACCCCCTACACTGCCTGAACACCACTGCCCTAAACACTGAAACACCACCCCCTACACTGCACGAACACCACTGCACTGCCCTAAACCCTGAAACACCACCTCCAGCAAAACCCCCTACACTGCCTGAACACCATTGCTCTGCCCTAAATCCTGAAACACTAGCCCCAGCACGACCCCCTACACTGCCCGAACACCACTGCACTGCCCTAAACCCTGAAACACCACCCCAGCACGACCCCCTACACTGCCCGAACACCACTGCACTGCCCTAAACCCTGAAACACCAGCCCCAGCAAGACCCCCTACACTGCCCGAACACCACTGCACTGCCCTAGACTCTGAAACAACAGCCCCAGCAAGACCCCCTACACTGCCCGAACACCACTGCACTGCCCTAAACCCTGAAACACCAGCCCCAGCACGACCCCCTACACTGCCCGAACACCACTGCACTGCCCTAAACCCTGAAACACCAGTCCCAGCACAACCACCTACACTGCCCGAAAACCACTGCACTGCCCTAAACCCTGAAACACCAGCCCCAGCACGACCCCCTACACTGCCCGAACACCACTGCACTGCCCTAAACCCTGAAACACCAGCCCCAGCACGACCCCCTACACTGCCCGAACACCACTGTACTGCCCTAAACCCTGAAACACCAGCCCCAGCACGACCCCCTACACTGCCCGAACACCACTGCACTGCCCTAAACCCTGAAACACCACCCCCAGCACGACCCCCTACACTGCACAAACACCACTGCACTGCCCTAAACCCTGAAACACCACCCCCAGCAAGACCCCCTACACTGCCCGAACACCACTGCACTGCCCTAAACCCTGAAACACCACCCCCAGCACGACCCCCTACACTGCCCGAACACCACTGCACTGCCCTAAACCCTGAAACACCAGCCCCAGCACAAACCCATACACTGCCCGAACACCACTGCACTGCCCTAAACCCTGAAACACCAGCCCCAGCACGACCGCCTACACTGCCCGAAAACCACAGCACTGCCCTAAACCCTGAAACACCAGCCCCAGCATGACCCCCTACACTGCCCGAACACCACTGCACTACCCTAAACCCTCAAACACCAGCCCCAGCACGACCCCTACACTGCCCGAACACCACTGCACTGCCCTAAACACTGAAACACCAGCCCCAGCAAGACCCCCTACACTGCCCGAACACCACTGCACTGCCCTAAACCCTGAAACACCACCCCCAGCAAGACCCCCTACACTGCCCGAACACCACTGCACTAAAGCCTGAAACACCACCCCCAGCAAGACCACCTACACTGGCCGAACACCACTGCACTGCCCTAAACCCTGAAACACCACCCCTGCACGACCCCCTACACTGCCCAAACACCACTGCACTGCCCTAAAACCTAAAACACCACCCCTCAGCACGACACCCTACACTGCCTGAACACCACTGCACTGCCCTAAACCCTGAAACACCACCCCCAGCACGACCCCTACACTGCCCGAACACCACTGCACTGGCCTAAACCCTGAAACACCACCCCCTGCACGACCTCCTACACTGCCGGAACACCACTGCACTGCCCTAAACCCTGAAACACCACCCCCAGCACGACCCCCTACACTGCCCGAACACCACTGCACTGCCCTAAACCCTGAAACATCAACCCCAGCAAGACCCCCTACACTGCCTGAACACCACTGCCCTAAACACTGAAACACCACCCCCTACACTGCACGAACACCACTGCACTGCCCTAAACCCTGAAACACCACCTCCAGCAAAACCCCTACACTGCCTGAACACCATTGCTCTGCCCTAAATCCTGAAACACTAGCCCCAGCACGACCCCCTACACTGCCCGAACACCACTGCACTGCCCTAAACCCTGAAACACCACCCCCAGCACGACCCCCTACACTGCCCGAACACCACTGCACTGCCCTAAACCCTGAAACACCAGCCCCAGCAAGACCCCCTACACTGCCCGAACACCACTGCACTGCCCTAGACTCTGAAACACCAGCCCCAGCAAGACCCCCTACACTGCCCGAACACCACTGCACTGCCCTAAACCCTGAAACACCAGCCCCAGCATGACCCCCTACACTGCCCGAACACCACTGCACTGCCCTAAACCCTGAAACACCAGCCCCAGCACGACCACCTACACTGCCCAAACACCACTGCACTGCCCTAAACCCTGAAACACCAGCCCCAGCACGACCCCCTACACTGCCCGAACACCACTGCACTGCCCTAAACCCTGAAACACCAGCCCCAGCACGACCCCTACACTGCCCGAACACCACTGCACTGCCCTAAACCCTGAAACACCACCCCTGCATGACCCCCTACACTGCCCGAACACCACTGCACTGCCCTAAACCCTTAAACACCACCCCTGCACCAGCCCCTACACTGCCCGAACACCACTGCACTGCCCTAAACGCTGAAACACCACCCCCTGCACCGCCCCCTACACTGCCTGAACACCACTGCACTGCCCTATACCCTGAAACACCACCCCCAGAACGACCCCTTTACTGCTCCGAACACCACTGCACTGCCCCAAACCCTGAAACATCACCCCCAGCACGACCCCCTACACTGCCCGAACACCACTGCCCTAAACCCTGAAACACCACCCCCTGCACGACCCCCTACACTGCCCGAACACCACTGCACTGCCCTAAACCCTGAAACACCACCCTCTACACTGCCAGAACACCACTGCACTGCCCTAAACCCTGAAACACCACCCCCAGCACGACCCCCTACACTGCCCGAACACCACTGCACTGCCCTAAACCCTAAAACACCACCCCCAGCATTACCCCCTACACTGCCCAAACACCACTGCACTGCCCTAAACCCTAGAACACTACCTCCAGCACGACCCCCTACACTACCCAAACACCACTGCACTACCCTAAACCCTAAAATACTACCCCCAGCACAACCCCCCACACTACCCGAACACGCACTGCACTGCCCTAAACCCTGAAACACCAGCCCCAGCACGACCCCCTACACTGCCCGAACACCACTGCACTGCCCTAAACCCTGAAACACCAGCCCCAGCACAACCACCTACACTGCCCGAACACCACTGCACTGTCCTAAACCCTGAAACACCAGCCCCAGCACGACCCCCTACACTGCCCGAACACCACTGCACTGCCCTAAACCCTGAAACACCAGCCCCAGCACGACCCCCTACACTGCCCGAACACCACTGTACTGCCCTAAACCCTGAAACACCAGCCCCAGCAGACCCCTACACTGCCCGAACATCACTGCACTGCCCTAAACCCTGAAACACCAGCCCCAGCACGACCCCCTACACTGCCCGAACACCACTGCACTGCCCTAAACCCTGAAACACCACCCCCAGCACGACCCCCTACACTGCCCAAACACCACTGCTCTGCCCTAAACCCTGAAACACTACCCCCAGCACGACCCCCTACACTACACGAAGCACCACTGCACTACCCTAAACCCTAAAACACTACCCCCAGCACGACCCCCTACACTACCCAAACACCACTGCACTAACCTAAACCCTAAAACACTACCCCCAGCACGACCCCCTACACTACCCAAACACCACTGCACTGCCCTAAACCCTGAAACACCACCCCCAGCACGACCCCCTACACTGCCCGAACACCACTGCACTGCCCTAAACCCTGAAACACTACCCTCAGCACGACCCCCTACACTGCCCGAACACCACTGCACTGCCCTAAACCCTGAAACACCACCCCTAGCATGACCCCCTACACTGCCCGAACACCACTGCACTGCCCTAAACCCTGAAACACCACCCCTAGCACGACCCCCTACACTGCCCGAACACCACTGCACTGCCCTAAACCCTGAAACACCACCCCCAGCACGACCCCCTACACTGCCCGAACACCACTGCACTGCCCTAAACCCTGAAACACTACCCCCAGCAAGACCCCCTACACTGCCCGAACACCACTGCACTGCCCTAAACCCTGAAACACCACCCCCAGCAAGACCCCCTACACTGCCCGAACACCACTGCACTGCCCTAAACCCTGAAACACCACCCCCAGCACGACCCCCTACACTGCCCGAACACCACTGCACTGCCCTAAACCCTGAAACACCACCCCCAGCACGACCCCTACACTGCCCGAACACCACTGCACTGCCCTAAACCCTGAAACACCACCCCCAGCACGACCCCCTACACTGCCCGAACACCACTGCACTGCCCTAAACCCTGAAACACCATCCCCAGCACGACCCCCTACACTGCCCGAACACCACTGCACTGCCCTAAACCCTGAAACACCACCCCCAGCACGACCCCCTACACTGCCCGAACACCACTGCACTGCCCTAAACCCTGAAACACCACCCCCAGCAAGACCCCCTACACTGCCCGAACACCACTGCACTGCCCTAAACCCTGAAACACCACCCCCAGCAAGACCCCTACACTGCCCGAACACCACTGCACTGCCCTAAACCCTGAAACACCACCCCCAGCACGACCCCCTACACTGCCCGAACACCACTGCACTGCCCTAAACCCTGAAACACCACCCCCAGCATGACCCCCTACACTGCCCGAACACCACTGCACTGCCCTAAACCCTGAAACACCACCCCCAGCACGACCCCCTACACTGCCCGAACACCACTGCACTGCCCTAAACCCTGAAACACCACCCCCTGCACGATCCCCTACACTGCCCGAACACCACTGCACTGCCCTAAACCCTGAAACACCACCCCAGCACGACCCCTACACTGCACAAACACCACTGCACTGCCCTAAACCCTGAAACACCACCCCCAGCACGACCCCCTACACTGCCCGAACACCACTGCACTGCCCTAAACCCTGAAACACCACCCCCAGCACTACCCCCTACACTGCCCGAACACCACTGCACTGCCCTAAACCCTGAAACACCACCCCCAGCACAACCCCTACACTGCCCAAACACCACTGCACTGCCCTAAACCCTGAAACACCAGCCCCAGCACGACCGCCTACACTGCCCTAAACACCACTGCACTGCCCTAAACCCTGAAACACCAGCCCCAGCACGACCCCCTACACTGCCCGAACACCACTGCACTGCCCTAAACCCTGAAACACCAGCCCCAGCACAACCCCCTACACTGCCCGAACACCACTGCACTGCCCTAAACCCTGAAACACCAGCCCCAGCAAGACCCCCTACACTGCCCGAACACCACTGCACTGCCCTAAACCCTGAAACACCACCCCAGCAAGACCCCCTACACTACCCATACACCACTGCACTACCCTAAAAACATGACCCCCTAAACTACACAAACAACACTGCACTACCCTAAACCCTAAAACACTACCCCCACCATGACTGCAGGAGAGTAGGATCTGCTTCTACAGGGGTACCCCCACTTTTGCTG
>CAWUFW010029473.1:0-18990 GCA_963921515.1 Calotriton arnoldi | reverse complement strand
CTGGTGCTGTTGGAGTGTGTCCATGGGCTACTTGACAGGATGTGTGTTGCGATGTGTGGTGACAGGTGGGCTGTACTCCCCAACAGTGTTGACATGCTAACTTGGTTCTGGGTGGGTATCTTGTAACATGTATTGTGCATGAGTTTTGCTGTTCTGTCCTGTACTGCATTGCTTTTGACTGTGTGTCATTTCTGTCCTTCACAGGGTACTTTCAGATTCGTTTGGTCAACTGTGTCCACCGACGACGTGATTGCACATCCAGGCTGGTAGCTGTTGTGTCCCTACAGGTGATGTGCGCCACACCCATGGACTTCCTTCTGTCTACAGTTGTTGACTGTGTGCCCGCTACCAGGTGGGGTTACCTTGCATCTGTAGTGGTTACGGCATGTTGCTACTGTGTAATAAACCTGTGCTTCACTTAGTGATGTGCGTTGTCTGTGGTCACACATTTGACTGCCATTTGCTTACTGCACCTGTGGGCTACTTGACTACAACTGGGAATGGGTGTGGTGTCTGTGCATTGCACCGTCTTCCCTGGCAACATCAGTGTAGGCAATGAGTCAGATGGCCTAGGTGTGTATGTGTTGTGTAGCCCTGGTGGTGTGTCTCCCTCATATGTGTCACGTTGCCTGTACTCACATGCCTGTGTTGTCCTTGCTGGTGCAGTTCGCATACACTGTGTAATTTTGCAGTTCATCATCCCCATAACAGCACCCACGTTGGAATCATGACAGAGGCAAGTATGGTGTATTAGTGTGTTTATTGTGATAATAGTGCATAGGATGGATTGTGCTGTACATGAATCTTGCAATCCCAAGTTCCTAGATGAATAGAAAGTCCAGGTAGACAGGATCCCCAGTATCGGGGCCACAGTTGTCTGACACATTGTTCCAACTTGTACTCCCATGCTATGTGTGGGAGTAGTGTTGCCATCAACAGGGTGAACAGTCTGTGCACAAAGGCGAAAATCCAGAACAGGTTCAGGCTTCCTGGGAGTTGCGCTTGGCCATCAGCCTCTCACTTTCCCCTCCTCGGACGACCCCTCTTCTTGGGGGGCCCTCAAGTGCAGGCTGCTGCGGTGCAGGGGACTCTCCGCCAGAGTCCTCCTCCCTCCCTGTGGCAGTTGCTGTTTGTTCGGTACCAGATGTTGTTGGCACACAGGGAGGTGTGGACTGGTTGCTGTTCATCTGGCGGAGGCATTGTAAAATGTCCCTGTGCACCGCCGTCATCTCATGTAGTACATCCCACTTGGACTCCACGCGGGTCATGTGGGAGTCCACACGTGACATGTGGGAGTCCACACGTGACATGTGTGACTCCACTTGGGACATGTGGGAGTCCAAGCGGGCATGATGGGCAGCCTGCTGCTGTTTGATGTCTCTGAGGAGCCCCACTACCTGGCTGAGCTCTCCGGTGCTGGACTGGTACGCATCAGCTATGCGTACCAGTTGTGGGTCTTCATGCACACCAGCAACGTCTGCAAGCAGCGACCTCTGTCTCCCACCCTCCCACCACCCCTGCTGACATGTGCAGTGTGTGCAGTTGCACGCACAGATAACCCTGGTCCACCTTGGGGGTTGGTGGTGGTGGTGGTGTCCATGGCCCCAGGTTGGTCCAGGGTCACTGCGCTGGTGTTGTTCCTTATTCTGTCCATGTCGGCAGGGATGGTATTCGTGGTGACAGTCGTTGGAGGGGTGGGTGCAGGGGGTGCAGCTGGTGGACCTGCTGGTGCTGCAGCTGGTGGTCCTGCTGGTGCAGCATGTTGACTTGCACCGGATGTGCCAGGTTGTTCTTCATCGTCCGAGGAGGACAGAGGCTGTACGACGCCAGTGAGCTCGGCATCCTCTTGAGCCTGGGACTGGGACTCCTCAGCGTCTGCTGCTGTGTCCCTATCATCACCTGTTTTTGGGAGACACAAACAATGTATGTCATGTTTCTGCAGGCATCAGTGGTTGACACACCTGACAGTTGTGACTGTGCCTCGGGGTGCGGGCCTGTACATTGTATTGTCCTAAGTCGTCACAGTCAGGGGTTGATATTGGTGTGGCACATTGTCCTGCATTATTTGGGCATTTCTATGTATTCTCTGGGGTGTGAACATGGTCTGCATTGATTGTGTTTGGTTGTCAGCCAGACCTCCTTCCCACCCACCCACCCACCCAGTCAGTTATCCCACCATGGAACGTGCTTGCATTGCAGGGAGTGTAAGTTGTCTCTCAGGATGTCAGTCAGTGGTGTCCTGCTGTTTGTTGGTGCACAGTTGGCAGCAGGGCCTTGTGCTCCCCACAGCAGTAGCCAGTGTCAGCCATCTTGTGAGTCCTTCTCCACTCCCTGTGATGTGAGCATGGTTCAGGGTGGTGTTGATGGGACAGTTGTGGGGGTGAGCTATGTCTGTGACTACGACTCCCATCATGCTATTGCCTCCACCCCCTTCCCAGCATGCCCATGCTTCCTTCCTTTGACTCTGCTTCCCTGTGGGGTGGGCTGGCTGTGCTGACAGGATGGCTGGGAGTGTTGTCCTGGCAGTTGTTTGGCTAAGAGTCCCAAGAGTGTCCCTGTGCTTCACACAACATAACCCAGGGTGGTGGTGCTTTGTGGGATCTTGTGTTAGGATGGAGGGCATTGCATTCTACCAGGTGGGTACTGTGGAGTTTGTGTTGGGGGGGTGAGGGGAGGTGCTGGTGACTATAGTCAGTGCTGCAAGTCCCCCTTCCCACCCAGCCAGCCAGATATCCCACCATGGAACGTGCTTGCATTGCAGGGAGTGGAAGTTGTCTCTCAGGATGTCAGTCAGTGGTGTCCTGCTGTTTGTTGGTGCACAGTTGCCAGCAGGGCCTTGTGCTCCCCACAGCAGTAGCCAGTGTCAGCCATCTTGTGAGTCCTTCTCCACTCCCTGTGATGTGAGCATGGTTCAGGGTGGTGTTGATGGGACAGTTGTGGGGGTGAGCTATGTCTGTGACTACGACTCCCATCATGCTATTGCCTCCACCCCCCTTCCCAGCATGCCCATGCTTCCTTCCTTTTGACTCTGCTTCCCTGTGGGGTGGGCTGGCTGTGCTGACAGGATGGCTGGGAGTGTTGTCCTGGCAGTTGTTTGGCTAAGAGTCCCAAGAGTGTCCCTGTGCTTCACACAACATAACCCAGGGTGGTGGTGCTTTGTGGGATCTTGTGTTAGGATGGAGGGCATTGCATTCTACCAGGTGGGTACTGTGGAGTTTGTGTTGGGGGGGTGAGGGGAGGTGCTGGTGACTATAGTCAGTGCTGCAAGTCCCCCTTCCCACCCAGCCAGCCAGATATCCCACCATGGAACGTGCTTGCATTGCAGGGAGTGGAAGTTGTCTCTCAGGATGTCAGTCAGTGGTGTCCTGCTGTTTGTTGGTGCACAGTTGCCAGCAGGGCCTTGTGCTCCCCACAGCAGTAGCCAGTGTCAGCCATCTTGTGAGTCCTTCTCCACTCCCTGTGATGTGAGCATGGTTCAGGGTGGTGTTGATGGGACAGTTGTGGGGGTGAGCTATGTCTGTGACTACGACTCCCATCATGCTATTGCCTCCACCCCCTTCCCAGCATGCCCATGCTTCCTTCCTTTGACTCTGCTTCCCTGTGGGGTGGGCTGGCTGTGCTGACAGGATGGCTGGGAGTGTTGTCCTGGCAGTTGTTTGGCTAAGAGTCCCAAGAGTGTCCCTGTGCTTCACACAACATAACCCAGGGTGGTGGTGCTTTGTGGGATCTTGTGTTAGGATGGAGGGCATTGCATTCTACCAGGTGGGTACTGTGGAGTTTGTGTTGGGGGGTGAGGGGAGGTGCTGGTGACTATAGTCAGTGCTGCAAGTCCCCCTTCCCACCCAGCCAGCCAGATATCCCACCATGGAACGTGCTTGCATTGCAGGGAGTGGAAGTTGTCTCTCAGGATGTCAGTCAGTGGTGTCCTGCTGTTTGTTGGTGCACAGTTGCCAGCAGGGCCTTGTGCTCCCCACAGCAGTAGCCAGTGTCAGCCATCTTGTGAGTCCTTCTCCACTCCCTGTGATGTGAGCATGGTTCAGGGTGGTGTTGATGGGACAGTTGTGGGGGTGAGCTATGTCTGTGACTACGACTCCCATCATGCTATTGCCTCCACCCCCTTCCCAGCATGCCCATGCTTCCTTCCTTTTGACTCTGCTTCCCTGTGGGGTGGGCTGGCTGTGCTGACAGGATGGCTGGGAGTGTTGTCCTGGCAGTTGTTTGGCTAAGAGTCCCAAGAGTGTCCCTGTGCTTCACACAACATAACCCAGGGTGGTGGTGCTTTGTGGGATCTTGTGTTAGGATGGAGGGCATTGCATTCTACCAGGTGGGTACTGTGGAGTTTGTGTTGGGGGGGTGAGGGGAGGTGCTGGTGACTATAGTCAGTGCTGCAAGTCCCCCTTCCCACCCAGCCAGCCAGATATCCCACCATGGAACGTGCTTGCATTGCAGGGAGTGGAAGTTGTCTCTCAGGATGTCAGTCAGTGGTGTCCTGCTGTTTGTTGGTGCACAGTTGCCAGCAGGGCCTTGTGCTCCCCACAGCAGTAGCCAGTGTCAGCCATCTTGTGAGTCCTTCTCCACTCCCTGTGATGTGAGCATGGTTCAGGGTGGTGTTGATGGGACAGTTGTGGGGGGGCAATATGTGTGACTGCGACTCCCATGATGCTATTGGCTACACTGACTTGGCCAGCATACACAGAATTCCTTCCTTTGAGTGGTCTTCACTGTGTGTTGGTGTTGTTGTGGTGGCTACATGTGTGGATGTGTGTGTTAGTTCTATTTGTGCCACTGCCTAGCTGTAGTTGTGGTTGTGTTTGTACATGTGTTGGCACAGTTGGATGTGACTTTTTTGATGGCATGTGTTGTGTTTATCTGACTGACATACACATTTTGGGATGATTCTGTTCTAGTTGCTGTGTAATTGCTATGTGTGCATGGTTTGACTCTCCCCTTGACAGTGATGTGTGTGTTTTGTGGCAGTTTATTGTGTACATTTGTTGTGTACTCACCAGGCTCTGGGATGTTCTCTAGTCCATATACGCTCACTGGCGGAAGGATGGCCCGCACCTTCTCCTCCCAGGGCCTGAGGTATATTGGCTTGGCAGGAGGGCCACTGCCGGTATGTTGGCTGTTGATGTAGTCTATCTTCAGCAGGTCCCGTACCCTCCTGCGCACGTCATACCACCTGTTCTGGATGTCCGTCTTTGTGCGCCGACATGATGATTGGGCGTTCACCCTGTTGATGATCCTCTCCCACATCTTGGTTTTCTGCGACATGGGGGTCTGTTGGACCAGAGTGCCAAACAGCTGTGGCTCCACCCTGAGGATCTCGTCTACCAGGACTTCCAATTCACAATCTAGGAACTTGGGATTCTTCTTGGGGGGCATGGTGATGGGTGGTGATGGTGAGTGATGTGTGTGTTGGTGTGCAGGTGAGGGTGTGTGAGTGTGTGTTTTGCTGGGTGTATGTGAGGTAGGTATTTGTTGGTGTGCTGATGGTGTGTGGCTTGTGTGAGGGGTGAGCTGTGGGTGTGTGGTTGCTTTCTCTTGGGTGCTGGCAGTGAAATGGCATTTGCAAAGGCTCATGGTAGTGATTTGTGTCCTTTATATAGGTGGAGTTGTGGGTGTGTCTTTGTTCTCTGTCCCCACCCCCCAGTATTTATTGGCTTGGTAATTGCTTGTTTGGCCTTTTTTGGTTGATTTTTCCTTTGTGCTGTTTGTGTATGTTGGAAACGTTCTTGTGACCGAGTCGGACCCTGCATTGGTCTCGTACGGTGTTTTCCGTTTCGTTCACGCTGTGTTTGTGCAGTTTTGTATGCTGCGTACGCGTCGGTCGCGGTGTATTGTGTTGCTTCGGCTCGGTTTTGTATGCGTGTCGGTCGTGACGGCTTGTCCTCCGTCTGACTCGGTCGTGTTTTCGCGCCTTGCATCGTACTTTGCGGGTTGGAGTTGGCGGGTACGATTCGGTCGGATTTGTTCCGGGTGCGTGTCGGTCGGTTGGATTCGCGTGTTTTTCCGGCCGGATTGCAATTTTCCGAGCGGCTCGGTCGGTCGGCTTGGTTTCCTGACGTGTCGGTCGGATTTATCGCGGCTTGCATCGTACTTGGCGTGTCGGGCGCCACTGGTACGTGTCGGTCGGTATTTTTTCCGGATCCGAGTCGGTCGGTGCTTTTTCCGGCCCGAATCGGAATCGACCCCATAGTGTGCACCTCTGAAAATCAGGGCTAAATAACAACATTTGCCCAGTGACTCTTTTCACAGCTTGTGTGTCATCTGACCTGCTTACGTCAATCTGCCTGGATTTTTACTAATTTGAGTTTATTTGAACGTACACTTGGGGGCATATTCACAAGGAGCCATCGCCAAATTAACGGCACTTTATCACAGCCAAAGTCGTGATAAATTTACCCCCCCCATTCACAAGCCGGTGTTAACAGCCCACAGCACCAGTTTACCCGCGATAGCAGCCGCAAAAAACATCGCCACAGAGGACCCTCGCAAATATCGCTAATGAGATGCAGAGTAGGCGTTCCCGTGACAAAAGCCGAGACAACACCACACCTCAACATTCACAACGACCAGCCACATCCGCGATAAAAACACAAAACAGGCGATAAGGCACATTAGCACAAGGAAATTTACACCTGCTCTGACCTGGTGTAAAGTCGGACGGCAGCCAGCACCACAAAAGGGAGCACAGCCCAGGGCCACATCGGAAGGGCAACAGATGCCATGGAGCCACCCATCATGCATCTCGGACACCCAAGAGGGCCACAACACCCACCGCCACCACCCCCACGACCACCCCTCCCTGGTACCCCCCCGACCAAAGACATGCCACATCAGCCACACCTAAACATGTACAGAATATTCTGCTTGATGCCTCACAATCACAACTGGTGACATGCATGTGTCGTCACAGAAATGAGCAGCACACATCCACTTTCGAAGCAACAAATGAAACTTTATTAAAATGATCAACGAAATAAAATGAAGACACATGGCCGCTCCCCTCGGGACAATATGTAGGTCACAGCCTGTAAGACAAAAAACATGATGAGAAGGTGTGTCCTGCGCACATCAGAGGACAGAGAGAGAGCGAAGGAGAGAGAGAGGAAGAGAGGGAAGGAGAGAGAGAGGAAGAGAGGGAGAGAGAGAGAGAGAGAAGAGGAGATAGAGAGGGAGAGAGAGAAGAGAAGAGAAGAGGAGAGAGAGAGGAAGAGAGGGAGAGAGAGAGAGAACGTGCCGCCCCTGCGCATCCAGGCCACACTGCTCACCTGCTGCCACCGGTGTGTCCCCAACCACATGCTGGTATGCAAAGCAGGACACCAGGTCACACATCTGAGTCAGAGCCGTCAGCTGAAACAGAGCCCAGATACATGACTGGCACAGTACACACACTTGCACAAGACAAAATTTCCCATGCACACCCAGGCAGAGGCACCCCAACCCCTCCCGCCGCCCATCGGAGCATGCCCGCCCATGCACACCCAGGCCTAAATGCTCACCTTCCGCCACCGGCGCATACACAGGAGGTCCCACCACGTCCCGCTGCAAGCCACAAGCCCGGGGCCCGTGGACATGGCACCCTCCACATCATGTAGCCCCGCTCCGCAGGCCACCAGGTCTCCTGTTTGGTGCTGGGTCTTGATTACTCCATGGCAGAGGACAAACCAGTGCACCCGGCACCATCGCAGGCTGCACACCCGCTCAGCCCAATGGGTGCCACCAACTCTGGAATCCCGGAAGGGACGCAACATGGCGGTAGGCCCACGCTGCCCGCTGGCTCTGGCCTACACTGCGGTTCAGCAGGGCACACAAAACCTGAGCTGTCTGGACCGCCAGGACGGGGCATCATTGCAGGCTGCACACCCGCTCAGCAGCTCAAGGTGCCACTGACTCAGTGCACCCAAAGTCACCGTCCCGTGGCGGGGTGCCTGTGCCGTCCGCAAGGCCCCGTGTGCCACTAACCCTGTGCAACCCCAGTCTGCGCCACGTGGTGTTAGGCCCGTGCTGTACTCAAGGCCTCGAATGCCACTAACCCTGTGCAACTCCAGTCTGCACAACGTGGTGGTAGGCCCATGCCGTACTCAAGGCCTCGGATGCCACTAACCCTGTGCGCAACAACTCATGGGCCCTATATGAGTGCGAACCGTGGGGTGTCCGTCATCCAGTCACCACCGTCGTTGGCCCCTTATGTTGGCGGAGTCACATGGCCTGTGACGCCTGTGCCGGATGGGTGTGGTGTGTGTGAAAACCTGCCCTCAGGGAGTGGCTGTGACATGCTGACGACTAGACCAGTGATCTGCACACCACCAGCGAGTACGGCTGCGACGGGTAGCAATGAGGGCCCCCGCTCGGGGCGTAAGCGGAGTGGACTGGCCTGCCGTACGCTGGACCAGCGCAGGGCTTGCAACAATGACTCGTGGGCTCTAGGCGTGGTCCAGTCCATGTCCGGACAAGGAAGTGACTGATGCGTGTATCCCTGCTGCAGTATTCACGGAACCCGCTACACAAGATGCAATGTCGCACCCCCTTACTGGCATCCCACAGGATGAACCTCATTGATGCAAGGGAAGGCACTGTCCCCACATCCATCCACACAGGAATGACGTAAGACATTACACAGCAGTGCGTCACTGGATTTTTATTTGCACATCCAGTGCAGTCATGCAGCTGGAGCGGTACAGGGCAATGCCGAGCACACCACACAATATGGGCCCGTGGAGGGCCAGCCAGCGTCCATCCCGGGGTGACCTGTACTGCGGAAGAGGAAGGGTACAGTCCGCAGTCTGTCCGCCGTGTCATTGGTCGTCAAACAGGATGTGGCAGTCCATGTCGCTGTCCAAGGTGAGTGCTTCGGAGTGTATCGGGGGTCAGTGGTAGGTCTTGAGGCCATGTGCGGCACCAAGCAGAAACAGGCAAGGTGGCGGTAATGGATGCTAGTGCCTGGCCCTCCTGACCACAGTCCCATCCACGTCCTCGGCCCCAGGTGTGTGCCCTGCCCCACCTGTGGGTGTTGCAGTGCCGGCTGTGGCACTGTGTGCCACTGACTCATCAGGGGCCAGAGGAGGATTGTCGGCCGCACTGGGAGGCACTGACACACCAGGGGGCGGAGATGTGGATGGTGTGGGGGCAGCAGCATTCATCATCGCCACGCCTTGTGGCAGCAATGCCATGACGAGGACATGCAGGGCACAGTAGATCCCAACTACATTTCGCTGATGTGCAGCGGTGGCTGCCATCCTTTCTGCCTCCATCCGCACCTTGTCCTCCATGAGCCTCCGCATGTTTGCCAGCTCACGGCTGGCATCGCTGGGGCCACTCTGAGTGGACAGGTCTTCTTCCCTCCGCGTCATGACTCCAGAGATGTCAGTCAGGGCTCGCTGGAGACCATGGGGCAGACATAGACACCCAAGGATGGCATCCAGTTTGTTAGCCATGAGCTCGAACCCCGCCCGCACCTGCTCGGCCGTCTCCCTCTGGCCCTCGAGCACACGGCGTTGGAAGGCCATTTGTTGTTCCTGGGGGTCTTGGGAGGGTGCTGGGGCTGTGGGTGCCTCCTGCTGGGTGGTTTGGGTGGTGTCTCATGGATGTAGCTGGGCTGCCCTGATCCTGGAGGTGAGTTGCAGATGAGGTCAATGAGGTCTTGGATGGTTTGGGTGTCGATGCTGGTGTTGTCCTCCTCCTCGTCATCAGTGAAGAGTGGCTGTGACTGCTCTGCAGGAGGTGTTGACAATGCCCCTGCGATGTGAAGGGGAGATGGTGTATTACAATGTGTCCACATGTATGTAGCTGCATGGTACAGATTGACATTCAGACAGCATAGCATTGTACATTGTGACAGTCTGTGGGTCTGGGCGAGGACCCAGAGTGATTGTGTGTGTGCACTGTGCCCTGCTTGCTTGTGCATGTGTGCCATTGTGGCCATCTCCCCCGTCCCCCCAGTACCTGGTGGTCACTCACCCTGTTGCGGTTGTGTTGTGTCCTGTCGAGCAGTGTCGGTCCCCCGACTCCGGCCACAGTCTCCACACTGATGACTGTTGACACCAGCTCCTCCATCTCATCCAGCTCCAGCTGTGGCTCTGGGCCCCCACCTCCGGTCTGCTTTGCTGCCTTCAGGTTGGCGCTGAGTTTCTCCTTGGTCTTCCGCTTGATGTCATTCCATCGCCTCTTGACCTCGTCCATTGTCCGCTTGTGCTCTCCGACGGCATTCACCTTGTCGACGATGACCCGCCATATTCCAGTTTTGGTGCCCAATGACAAGTTGGAGGTGACGAAGAGTTGTTGATGGTGTTCCATCACCTCCGTGACTATGATCCTGTTTGCCTGCGGACTGAACTTGGTCTTCCTGGTCTTCTTGTCCTTGCCCTTCCCTGTCCCCGAGGTCCCAGGCTGGTCGTCCGGGGTGCTTGTGGGGTTGCGCTGGTCCTCTGCGCCTGCTCCGGCTGCCTCCATGGTGCTTGTGTGTTGGTCAGTTTGTGTGTGGTTTTTTTTTCTGCTTTTATGGAGGTTTCTGACGCCTGCCAGGTGTGTGTTGCAGGCCTGGCGCTGCTTGTCGCTGGTTTCCTCATCACGCTTTGGCCCATCGCATGTTTTTTGGTGTTGTGGTTTGTGTTTTTATCTCCATCGTGGTGGTTGTATCGCGGACTTTGTCCGCGGTTTCGGCAGGCTATCGCATGCTACCGCCTTGTTGTGAATTCCACGTTGATACGGAGTTATTTTTCCGTGATAGGCTGCGTTATTGAAAGTTGCGTTACGCTACTCTTGCGGTAGTTATCACGTGTTCTTGTGAATATACCCCTTGGTTTGCTAAAACACTCCTTGGGGACATTATTCTTTGTTGTTTGATGGCGCTACCCATCACCCTTAGAAGTGGCGGTATTAGTAGTGTGTTGGTTATAATTAGTTATAATTAGTGAAGCACGGGTGAGGGTTAAAAAAAAAAAACTCTTGGATTCAACTTTATTTGTTGGCAGTCCAATATTGATGTCATTGTGAGCTCATTTTCATCCCTTGGAGCTTGTGATTCACTACTTTTTTTATTTAGATCCCTTGTACTTAGGCGGTCACATTTTACCTCGCTTTTGTTTAATGGGCTACTTGAATCTTGATTTGTCTAAGATCCTTCTCCTCCTGATTCTAGATCTGTTGGTTTGGCAGCCACCTTTAGCACTGAGTTTTTTGGGTTTTGGTTTTGTTTTAGTCCTTTTAACCAATTCTGGGTTTATAGATTGATCGTTAGCCCCTTGCACAGGGCTCATGAGTTACAATCAATGAGTATAGCTGCTTGAGTTTTACTTGCTCTTTGCTCAGTGACTATTACGGTGAACTTGTGAAGTTTTATTCTGCAAAGTGTCAGGTCATGCTTTGACAAAGAAAGGGGGATAATTTTAACCAAGATTTGCTTCTGTAGCTGAAAGTTTGTACAGAGATGATTTGGTATTTTTGATACTCTATTTAAGGTGTTTGGAACTCGCCTCGCTAACGCTGGTCTATCATTGAAAGCCCAGATAAGGTTGTCTGCCTCTCTCTTACAGCCGTTGTCAGTAACAGAATGGGAACCCCTTTGACCATTTTCCTCAATAACTTTATTTTTTGATTCAGTCTGTCCTCTCATGATATGATATCCACTAATTTCTTTCTAAAGCAAGTGCTAATCTATAGCTTAGTTCTTCCACCAAAACCGGCAAAATACCCAATGATGAACCACGTTTGTCCATAATGCAGAGACACATGCATCCTGTTCTTTTGCATATAATTCAATGTCATTGATTTTAGTTGCCATCTTATCAAGTTTTGCGTCCATTATGGGAATGTGTGTTGCTAACAGCTGAAGTAGCCACTGGCATAACGAAACTTGAGGGGGCCTCCCTGCAAGGCACGTGGAGGGGCCCCCTCCGGCCTCAATCAGGAGCTATGCAGCCAGAGTGCTGTGCTGAGGGGGCCCCCTGGAGCTTGGGGGCCCCCTGCACCGCGGGGGCTGCGGGGGCCTGTGTTACGCCCCTGGTCAAGTAGCTCAATTAGGACCTCCAACTTCTATGGCTGCCAATGAAGCGATCTAGAGGTTGCCTTCAGTAGCAAATTTAAAATTCAGGAGCATACCCCGTAAGTTGCAGACGGGGTAAAACTTGAACTATTGCTATGTGTGCCCCAGAGTCCTGTGAGTTCTGTATCCAAATCTGGACCTTCAGAATAATTTGAGATTGGGTCAAGGCTGTCTTTGAGACAGACGTTATTTGCAATGTGAGTTTTCACTGTAGGTATTTTGTACTTGGGGTCCAGTCTGTATGGATGATGGAAAGGGTGGTGGTGTTTGTTTTCTATCGAACATTGAATGCTCGCAGATTTTAAACCTCCTGTACCACTGGGCATTGATTTGGCAATTCAGTTCTGTTACGAATTCAAAACACTGTTATGGGGGAACCGAATTTGCATTGCATGCCATTTCAAAGTAATTGGGGGCTTTAAGGCGGGCTCAAATGCTGCTGTTCATGATATTGACATTATGACAATGAGTAATTTTTGGTGTATCAAAAAGCTATCTTATTTTGCTTCGGAGTTGCCCTTACAAATCGATTTTATGAAAATGAAGTGTCTATGACCACGCCCCATTAAAACACTCATATATTTTCTTTTTTTACTTGACCTTTAGGCTTGTCCTTTTCTCATGCACACTTTCTATAATACTGTAGCTTTTTCACAGAGCTGTCAACAGATACCAGTCCGTGAGAACGCTTCCAGGCTGAGTGGCCGGCCCTCTAGTCAAATAGACAGAAGGCACAATAGAGGTGCATTTTGGCCAATTCGCAGATAGGGTGCTTGCCACCATCACACTGCTGCTGTGTTGCTCCAGCAACATTCACGCTTTAAGTGGTGGAGGTGAGAACAGGACAAGATGCGTGTGTTTTAAATGCACTTGGGAATCATTTTGAAAGTGAGCGCCCCAGAGTAGAGGGCTTGTCAATTCAATCAATCAATCAATCAATCATGTCACTTATAAAGCGCACTACATACCCGCGAGGGTCTCAAGGCGCTGGGGGAAGAGGGGTGTGGTGCTGCTACTGATCGAAGAGCCAGGTCTTGAGGAGTCTTCTGAAGGCCAGTAGGTCTTGGGTCTGTCGGAGGTTGGTGGGGAGGGTGTTCCAGGTCTTGGCGGCGAGGTGGGAGAAGGATCTGCCGCCGGCGGTCGTTTTCCGGATGCGGGGGACTGTGGCGAGGGCGAGGCTGGTCGAGCGGAGCTGGCGGGTGGGGGTGTAGAAGCTGAGTCGTCTGTTCCATTATTCCTTCAATGTTATCAATACTCAGTGTCCTCTTACTCTCAGAGGTGTAGAAATAAAGGGAATTACGGGTGGAACTCTGAGAATCCCTGTCATAATGAGGAATTACAGGGGCAATCGGTAATTCCAGGTTCCATTGCACCAATAATTCCTATGTTTCCCAAGTAGTTTCTGACCCTGGGGATTTCAGCAGTTTATTGCAGCTGAAATCTTCATGGGAAACATGACAGTCCCGCGGTGTTTCTGTTGACCCAACCTTGTAATTCTTGATCTGGACAGTAATAATGCTTCTGGTCCCATCAGGAATGCCAGTGCATTTGGATGAGTTCCTACGCACCAGCACGTTTTTCGGTCGAGCCTAGTGGCAGCGTTCATGCGCTGCTCGCTCTGCGAGATTGTTGTAGTAGAGTATGGGAGAGAAGCCAGCGCCCACTCTCCTCCCATTTTTTTCATTGCCTCATGTCATTGTCTTTCATAAATGCTGCCTTCGGATTCGTTAATAGGCTTGTTAGACCCTCCTTAGTACAGCCTTGTCTTCATTTGAAACCCCTCATGGCTACTGTCCCCTTTACTTCGGTTGTTACAGGGGACCTGTTATTTAATCTGTAAGCACTATTTACTTTATTGAGTTTCTCTTACTGCAGGCCGGACATGCGCTGCTTCAGCTGAAACCGCTTGTGTTTTTTTAAACAGAACTGCCGCCCCCCCTAACAAGGGGCACCTGCTTTCAATCACTTTGACCCGGCATTATCTCGTGTTTGTTTCAAACACCCCCCCCAAGTAAAATGGATTTACAAATGATTAGGGAAAGTCATGTGAATTCCAGGTAGCACATAATCCTGTGCTAATGGGCTGAAGCTGACAACAGCACATCTGTGTTACATGTCATCAGTACTAAAGCCACCTGACGGGTTGTTTTCAAAAGCCTGTTTTATTAACAACACCACCACCACAAATATCACCAATACCACCACCACCAATACCACCACCATCAATACCACCACCACCAATACCACCACCACCAATACCACCACCAATACCACCACCACCACCAATACCACCACCACCAATACCACCACCTCCACCACTACCACCACCAATACCACCTCACCACCAATACCACCACCACCAACAGCACCACCACCAATACCACCACCAATACCACCATTACCAATAACACCAATACCACCACTACCCATACCACCACCACCAGTACCAATACCACCACCAATACGACCACTAATACCACCACCACCAATACCACCTCCACCAATACCACCACCAATACCACCACCACCCCCAATCCCACCACCACCAATCCCACCACCAATACCCTACCACCAATACCACCACCACCAATACCACCACCAATACCACCACCACCAATACCAATACCGCCACCAATAACAATACCACCAATACCAGTACCACCACCACCAATACCAGCACCACCAATGCCAGTACCACCACCAATACCAGTACCACCACCACCAAAACCAGTACCACCACCACCAATACCACCAATACCAATACCACCACCACCAATACCACCACCACAAATACCACCACCACCACCTCCACCAATACCACCACCACCAATACCACCAATGCCAATATCACCACCAATACCAGCACCACCAATACCAGCACCGCCAATACCACCACCAGCAATACCAGCAATACCAATACCACTACCACCACCACCACCAATACCACCACCACCAATACCAATACCACCACCTCAGCGCCTCTCTTACTCACTAGTAATAGCAGGGGCACTGTACGAGGCCAGAGCTGCAGCTGAGACCGACCCTCCCTCCCTGCCTGCCATAAAGCACAGCCCGCCCTGCACCAGGAGGTGAAGCCAGGGCCCTACTACAGCTGGAGTTTTTTTATTAGGCCAAAGATAGCAATGACATTACGCAAGGCCACACTGCACACTCAAATCATGGAGAGGGCAGGAACTAGCCCCCTCCTCCTGCTCTTCCTCCAGAGCCGCGACAGTGTAATGACAGCGCGAAAGGTGTTGGAGCACTTTGTTAGTGTTTATAGCTCGGATCATATGTAACTCTTACTTCACACTTTGCGTCTGTGTAATTTACAACACTTACACATCTTCTTCACTGCACTATTTATCACTACTTTGAAGATGTCGCAGGCTGGTCTCTTCCTCTGATATTTACAATCTAACAAGGGGTCGAGAAGGCCCTTTATTGCAATGCTATGGGTCTCGCATTTACGAGAGTTTAAGCTATTAATATTGTAAATGACAATGCCTTTTATTTATGTTTTAAAACCTAAAACATAAATAAAAGGCATTGTCAGTTACAATGCCAACAGCTCAAACTCGCGTGAATGCGAGACCTATTGCTTTGCAAATGCTTGTTTATTTGAGAGGCTATTTTTCAAAGAATTATATTTTGTACTGTGATTTTTCTAGCGGTCTGCAAGTATTTTCATCAATCTATTATAGCAACCATGTGTAATAGCACATAATGTGGCACATTAATGTAAAATTGTGTTACGAATATTGAGGTGTTAGGTGCTGTATACCATAGACGTATGGAATATGTGTGTGTTCATTATGCATAGCACCCCATTATGTACAGTGAAAATGGTCCATAAAGACAAGCACACACTGCCAGCGGACCAACAATTCTGAATCAGAAGATAAACTCATCGGGCTATCTACACTCCATTAGTAGGCCTTCGGTCTATGACAAGCCTTAGGAGAACCTCTACGGTCTAGCTACTGGTGCACATATTTACATCTGACGCATAGGTAACAACATCAAGAGTGTGGACACCAGGTGACATAAACTGAACCTCAGGCAACATCTGCTTGCAAATGGGAACAATATCTCCTCCTTGTAGCATTGTGGTATTTGTGAGCCAGAGAACTGGATATTGCAGACAGAGCTTGCAGCCCTTTCTAGTAATTAAATCTGCTCAACCAAGAAAAAAGAGTTTACTTATGACCGGGGTCTCTGACAATGGTCCCCGATGGCGGAACCAAACTAGTTTTGATGATAACCACTGAATATGTAAATGATGTCCATTTACATTCGTTATATGTAGATTTATCCCATTTGGGTAGATCACAATATACACTGACTTTAGCCATCGTCAATCAGTTTTGGGCACCCCCGATTGAGCTCTGGTTCGCTGCCATATCCTTTTTTTATGTAAAGAAAACCGCTTTTTATTTATCATTTGCTTTTGTTTCATGATACTGTGCGCTTCCGGGTAGTCCTTCAAACTCTGTGCTTAATTCCGGATATGAGTTACTTACTGTTCCAGTTTTGTGGATGTCATATTCTACATTCTGTCGTCTCACACTTGTGAAATGTGAATATGCTTCTTCCTTCACTTAAATCATATTTTATACGACAGTTAATGGAATGCCGTGTTCTCTAGCAGTGCTCTAACTACATCTTACCTCCCCTGAGCATTCATTTGGTTGGGAAGCACAGAAGGCATTACATTTTAGTAGGGAATACAAATTTTGCAAGTATTTATAATGCAGTACTTGCTCGTTCTCAATGTTTTCCACGTCTGAGGGCTTCTTAGCGTAGCCTTTAAAAACGTCAGTCTCTTTTCCCTCCCTGCTGCTTTGTAATTGCTGCTTTCAAACTCCCAGCAGTTATCGTAGATGATCTGGAATATTCTCCAGGCAGTTTCAATAAAACTTTTTGACATTCCCCACTGTTAGCCTTCCCACATGTACAGGCATAAAGTGTACATGCCAACATTATCCACATGCTTTGTAATTTTAATGGCATACAGCAGACGTAAGACTTCATTAGCATATTGATGGTGAATTAGGCTAATATATGGATAGAGTCAAATTTCAAATCCCTAGCTCCTTCTTACATTAATAGCAATCTAGAAATGATGGAATGATACTGTTTCTATTAAGGCTAATTCTGGGTTTTGAATTGCACTTCCTCATCTTAAGTAGAAACATAAACTACCTTAAGCACAGACCCTTGATCAGCCGATAAAAGTTAAATTAAATTAATATTTCAGACACAATTTAATGGACTATTTAATGTAGTATGAGATTAATACTGGGAGGCAATAACAGTAATAATGTAAAACAAAAAACATGCAAAATAAATCGACGACTACATGAAATTTAATACATCTTATCTGAACTCCTGGATTGCATGCTATGGTGGGCTGGCTTCATTATATTAAAATGCCCTCTCGGTTTTTTCCTTGGTGTTTTTACTGTTGGAGGGTGGGCTTAAGTACTGCTTTCCCAGATGTGTTTTCCAGTCTACGAGTAAAATTGGCTGAAAGGTCTTCCAAATAAAGAACCAGATTTCTGTAAGGTGTGGAGGAATAATTTATAAAGCAAACAACTATGAGGCATTCACCAGCCTCAAGTTAGGCATCAGTCACTACCTCCTCCATCTCACACTGTTCATGCACTGGACATACTTTTGAAGTTTTGCACCTCACACAAGATCCCAGGGTGTCATAGAGCTTACCAAACAACAGCTAAAATACATTAAAACAATTATAAGAACAATTAGTACACATGGACACTTCGCTTTGTTGTTACAATTCGGAATAGCAGGGAGCGAGGTTCAGTTTGAGGTTGGGGGCATCCCAACAAAAAGCCTGGTCTTTGCTAGGCAACTGCGCCCTTCTCCAGGAGTCTCTACCAGATCCGCCCAGACTCACCCACTGCCAGGGCCGGACTGGCTACCGGGCGTTTTGGCATGCTGCCGAGCTGGGGTCTGATTTCGTTGATGGGGACCTGCGTGTGCTGAACGAAATTCGTTTTGCTTTGTTTATTTCGTAGCACACGCAGGTCTCCATCAACGAAATTAGCCCCCACCGCAGTGACATCAGCCCCCAGCTCGGCAGCATGGCAAAACGCCCGGTAGCCAGTCCGGCCCTGCCCACTGCCCTTAGTGCAGGGCACAAGGTGATTCGTGCACAGTTCCAGTGGAGTCACAACCTCGGTTCTGGTGTTCCAGTCCTTCCTGGTAACAGAAGGACAGGAGTCATTGTTTCTATTGCTAAACACTTGAGAGTAAGTCTAGGAAGTGGCAGCTGAGAAGGGTGCCAGCATCGTGTAGCTGGTATCAGAATTTGGCTGGGAAGTTGATGCTCCCAGCAGTGTGCAGACATGGGGCTTTATCCTTCATCGCCTTGTTTAACTGTTTGGAGAAGCCTAAGTTGATAGAAAAAGGCATCTGCTCTTAGCAAAACTGAGGTACCGTTCCTTTTTTTATTTTTTTATTTTTTAAATTTTTTTAGCCAGTAGCCATTTGCAGAGGCACATACATAAAACCAAAGAAAAAATAGGAGCGCATTCAGCATAATAGAATTTGCAAACATATAGAATACCCCACCAGGCAAATTAAACCATAAACACAACAATTAAATAATACATGCCAAATAGCAATTTACAAAGGGATGACAAGGATGAAAGTAGTATCAGATATTGGTCTCCCGAGGATCAATTTTTAATTCTCATATGTGGCAGGTGTTATATATTCAGTAAGAGTCCCCCAGATTTTAGTGCCCAGTCTCCGTTTCTGTAACCCTTTGATGGCATACAGGTTAGTTTCTAATTTGCATATAGCAAATAGCCTTCCTCTCCACATTTCAAAAGTAGGGGTTCTTTCTGTCGCCACAATGATGCTATACATAATCTAGCCACCGCGACAGCAATATATATTAAATATCTAAATAT
>CAWUFW010029472.1:0-18991 GCA_963921515.1 Calotriton arnoldi | reverse complement strand
CATCTCTGTTGCTTCTTTCTGCACTTCTGTTGCCTCTTTCTGCACACTCTGTCCCTTCTTACTGCAACCCTTGTTCCTCTTTCTGCACCCTTCTTCCCTCTTTCTGCACCCCTCTTGACTCTTTCTGCACCTCTGTTCCTTCTTTTCTGCACTTCTTTTGTTTCTTTCTGCACCGTTCTTTCTTGCTTCTTTCTGCACACATCTTGCTACTTTCTGCACCCCTCCCTGCTGCTTTCCCACCCTCTTCCCTCCCCTTCTGCACCCCTCTTGCCTCTTTCTGCACACTCTGTTCCTTCTTTCTGCACTTCTTTTGTTTCTTTCTCGCCTCTCTTTGCTTCTTTCTGTGCCCCTCTTGCCTCTTTCTCCACTCCACGTCCCCCTTTCTAGCACCTCTGTTCCTCCTTCCTGCACTCTCTCTTACTACTTTCTGCACCTCTCTTGGCCCCAACCTCTGCCCCTCTTGCCTCTTGCACCACCCCTCCTCCCTCTTTCTGCACCTCTGTTGCTGCTTTCTGCCACTTCTGTTGCCTCTTTCTGCACCTCTGTCCCTTCTTTACTGCAACCCTTGTTCCTCTTTCTGCACCCCTCATCCCTCTTTCTGCACCCCTCTTGCCTCTTTCTGCACATCTGTTGCTTCTTTCTGCACTATCTTTTGTTTCTTTCTGCACCTTTCTTGCTTCTTTCTCGCCCTCCTGTCCCTTCTTTCTGCACTCGCTCTGTCCCTCTTTCTGCACTCCTCTTGCCTCTTTCTACACCTCTGTTCCTTCTTTCTATACTTCTTTTATTTCTTTCTGCCTTTCTTGCTTCTTTCTACCCCTCATGCCTCTTTCTGCACCCCTCTGCCCTCTTTCTGCACTCTCTGCACTCTTTCTACCTCTGTTCCTTCTTTGTACACTTCTTTTGTTTCTTTCTGCACCTCTCTTGACTTTTCTTTCTGTCCCTCTTGTCTATTTCTCACCCCACTTCCCCTTTCTGCATCTCTGTTGCTTCTTTCTGCACTTCTCTTGCTTCTTTCTGCTCCTCTCTTGCTTCTTTCTATAACCCTCCTGCCTCTTTCTGCATCCTCTTGCCTCTTTCTGCACCTCTGTTCCTTCTTTCTGCTCTTCTTTTGTTTCTTTTTCAGCACCTATCACTTCTTTCTACCCCTTTGCCTCTTTCTGTACCCCTCTTGCCTCTTTCTGCACCTCTGTTCCTTCTTTCTGCACTTTTTTGTTTCTTTCTGCAGCTCTCTTGCTTTGTTCTCCACCCCCTTGCTTCTTTCTCTACCCCTCTTCCCTCTTTCTTCACCCCTGTTGCCTCTTTCTACACCTCTGTTGCTTCTTTCTGTACTTCTCTTGCCTCTTTCTACACCCCTCTTGCCTCTTTCTGCACCTCTGTTGCTTCTTTCTGCACTTCTCTTGCTTCTTTCTGTACTTCTCTTGCTTCTTTCTGTACTTCTCTTGTCTCTTTCTCCACCCCTCTCCGCCCTTCTACTGCATCTCTGTTGCTTGTTTCTGCACTTCTCTTGTCTCCTTCTCCACCCTGTTCCCTCTTTCTGCACACTCTGTTGCTTCTTTCTGCACCTCTCTTGCTTCTTTCTGCACCCCTTGTGCCTCTTCACCACCCCTCTTCCCTCTTTCTGCACCCCTCTTGCCTCTTTCTGCACCTGTTCATTCTTTCTGCACTTCTTTTGTTTCTTTTCCTGCACCTCTCTTGCTTCTTTCTGCACCCCTCTTCTCTTTTTCTGCACCCCTCTTCCTTCTTTCTGCACCCCTCTTGCCCTCGTTCTGCACACTCTGTTTCCTTCCTTTCTGCACTTCTTCTGTTTCTTTCTGTGCCCCTCTTGCTTCTTTCTGCACCCCCTAGCCTGCTTCTGCACCCCTCTTCCCCTCTTTCTGCACCCCTTGCATCTTTCTGCACCCCTCTTGCCTCTTTCTGCACCTCTGCTCTTTCTTTTTGTACTTCTCTTGCTTCTTTCTGCACCTCTCTGCTTTTTTTTGCACCCCTCTTGCCTCTTTCTGCACCCTTCTTCACTTTTTCTCTACCTTTCTTGTCTCTTTTACACCCCTGTTCCTTTTTCTGCACCTCTCTTGCCTGTTTCTACAACTCTCTGGCCTCTTTCTGTAATTCTCTCCCTCCTTTTGCACCTGTTGCTTCTTTCTGCACATCTCTTGCAAATTTCTGCACCCCTCTTGCCTACTTCTACACCACTATTGGTTCTTTCTGCACCGCTCTTGCTTCTTTCACGCAATTGCCCCTTGCCTGCTTCTGCACCCCTCTTGCCCTCTTTCTACACCTCTGCTGCATCTTTCTGCACCTTCTCTTCCCTCTTTCTGCACCCCTCTTGCTCTCATTCTGTACACTCTGTTGCTTTATTATACAGTGCTCTTGCTCCTTTCTGCACCTCTCTTGCCTCTTTCTGCAACTCACTTGCCTCTTCTGTTCAGTTCTCTTGCCTCCTTCTGCACCTCTGTTGCTTCTTTCTGAACTCCTCTTGCCTCTTTCTGCACCCCTCTTGTCTGTTTCTGCACATCTGTTTGAATCTTTCTGCACTACTCTTCTTTCTTTTTGCCCCTCTCTTGCAAATTTTGGCACCCCTCTCTTGCTTCTTTTCGGCACATCTTTTTCTTCCTTCTGCACCTCTGTTTGGTTCTTTCTACAAGTACTCTTCCTTCTTCCTATGCACCCCTGTTGCCTCTTTCTGTATCTCCTTCCCTCTTTCTGTGCTTCTCTTGCCTCTTTCTGCACCTCTCTGTGCTTGCTTTCTGCCGCCCTCTCGCCTCTTTGGCTGCACCCCTCTTGCCTCTTTCTGCACACCTCTGTTTGCTTGTTTGTGCACTTCTCTTGCCTCTTGATGCACCCCTCTTGCCTCTTTCTGCACTTCTATAGCTTCTTACTGCTTTGTTTTTTGTGTGTTTCAATACCTAACTAATGAGTAAAATGGTAAAGCAGCAGTACCAGAAAAGTAATGTTTAAGATATGTTGGGTGAGGAATTACTGATCGTGGTACTTTGTAAGAGTCTCTGGAAAAGTTCCCTTGAAGTGCATAAATAAATATAGAGTGTCTTTTGAAATATGAAGTGTACTCTCTCAAGTTTTTAAGATCTTCATGGTCTTCTGAGTTGAGATATGTATGCAGACTTGCACATGTATTGTGATATATGTCTTATACATCTCCCAGCATGCTACATACAAAACACAGGTATACATCTATTTGTATGTTTCATTGATATACGATGTTACTATCCAAAGGCACAGACACATATACATGCATTCTTTTAGGGAAGATGGTGAGACTTTCAGCACAGACATGTGAAGGGATTGCTGCTATATATTTGGCAAGGCCCAACACCTATGTAGTCATAGAATGATGAAGCAGCAGCACAAAGAGAGGTTTAAGGCATATTGGCACAACGATTAGTTATAACACTACTTTGTATGAGTCTGTAGAAAGCTACACTTCAAGTATACCACCTGTATTTTCATTATCTGCTTCAAATGTGAAGAGCAATCTGTCAGGATTTTAAAGGTCTGGATGGGGTTGTGACTAGGAGGTATATCTCTACTTGCACATGTATTCTGATACATATTATGCATCTGAAGATGCTTGACATATAAAACACAAGTATACATCTGTTTGTATATTACTTTTATATATGATATTGCTAGCAAAAGGTACAGACATATGTATAAATGGTTTTCGGAATATGGCTAAGATATATGATGGGTGTGTCTCAGTGATTGCATGACTCCATGGGTAGTGCCTGGGTGATTGTATGAGTGAAAGGGTAGTGTCTGTATAACTGGAGAAGAGATTGGATACTGATTGACTGGTTACATGAGTGCAAAGGTGCAGCTTGTGTGCATGTGGATAGGGTGCATGAATAGTCCCTGAATGCATAGATGAGTGTATGAGTAGTGGTCTACGTGATTGGATGAGTGCAACAGTAGTGCCTGGGTGATTGTATGGGTGCAAGGATGGTAGCAGAGTAATTCGAGGAGGGGATGGGTCCCTGACTGGCTGATTGCATGAGTGAAAGGGTTCTGCCTGGGTGATTTGATGAGTGCATCAGTAAATGGAGAAGATGATGTGCAGAAGTACTAGCTGGAGATGCATGGATAACTACATGGATAGTACCTGAGTGATTAAATGAGTGCAGGGGTAGTGCCTGGGAAATTGGAGGGGGACTGCATGAGTACTGCCTCAGTGATTAAAGAAGTGCATAGCTAATGCCTGGGTGATTGCACTTGAGTGCAGGTGTAATGCCTGTGTGATTGGAGGAGGTGCATGGATGGTGCCTGGGTGCATGGAGGGTGTGTGGGTAGTGCCTGAATGATTCAAAGAGTGCATGCGGTAGTACCTGGGTGATTGCTTGCAGAAGTGTAGGGTAGTGCCTGGATGATTGGAGAGGTGCATGGGCCCAGTGCTTGAGAGATTGCATAAGTGCAGGGGTAGTGGCTGAGTGCATGTATGCAGGTATGCATGGGTAGTGCCTGAGTGATTACATCAGTTGCAGTCAGTACTGCCTGGGTGATTGGAGGAGTGCGGGGTAGTGCCTGGGCGATTTGGGGAGTGCATAGGTAGTGCCCGGGTGATTTTATAGGTGCATGGAGTACTGCCTGAGTGATTGAAGAAGTGCATGGGTAGTGGCCTGAGGTGATTCCATGGATACAGGGGTAATGTCTGGGTGATTGAAGGGTGCACGAGGTAATGTCTGGGTGATTGCATGAGTGCAGGACTAATGTCTGGAGTGGTTGCATGAGTATAGTGGTAGTGCCTGGGTGATTGGAGGAGTGCATACGTAGTGCACGTGTGATTGTGGGAGTTGCAAGGATAGTGGCTGATTAATTGGGAGAGAGGATGGATAGTGACTGGCTGATTGCATGAGTGCACTAGGTGGTGCTGGGTGATTTTATAAGTGCATTGGGTAAATGGAATGAGTGCGTGAGTAGTGACTGAGTGCATGGATGAGTGCATGGATAGTACCTGAGTGATTGCACTTGAGTGCATGGGTAGTGCGGGCGTGATTGGAGGAGTGCATGGGTAGTGCTTCTGGGTTATTGCATGGGTGCATGCGTAGGAGCCTGGGCGATTGCATCAGGTGCAGGAGTAGTTGCCTAGGTGATTGAAGGAGTGGCTTGGGTAATGCCTGGGTGATTGCATGAGTGCAGGGATAATGTGTGAGTGTTTGGAGGAGTGCATGAGTAATGTCAGGGTGATTGCATGAGTGGGGTAATGCCTGGGTGATTGCATGAGTGCAGGGGTAGTGCCTGGGTGATTGCATCAGTACAAGGGTAGTGCCTGGGTGATTGGACGAGGGCAAAGGGTAGTGCCGGGTTGATTATATAAGTTGCATGGGTAGGGGCTGGGTGATTGAAGGGGTGCACGGGTAGTGCCTGGGTGATGGCATGAGTGCAGGGATAGTGTGTGGGTGATTGAAGAGAGTGCAGAGGTAATGCTTGGTGATTACATGGGTGCAGGCGTAATGTTTGGGTGATTGGAGGAGTGCATGGATTTCCTAGGTTATTGGAGGCGATACAAAAGGGATGATGGACGGAGCGTTTGGGCCAATCAAACACTGCCCCAGTCAACTGATCTGGGTTTAATCCATCATCATTCTTTAGCTCTTCACACCCCAGTTCAGACATGGCCATGTAAATCAGTCTGACACTGTGCCTCATGGGAACAGTCCAGCCCGAACTGCAAGCCATGTCTTCCTGGACCGGCTCATCCTGGGGCCGGTTTCTGGCACATTTCAGCCCGTCATCAGCCAGGCTTGCTTGAATCCAGTGGCAAAGTGCAAGGGACCCGTCTGGGCATACCCCGCCAACTTAGGAAGACCAAGCGATACAAAGGGGTTGATGGGCCGGAGCGTTTGAGCCAATCAAACACTCACCCCGATCAACTGATCTGAGTTTAATCCATCATCATTCTTTAGCTCATCCACCACCCCAGTTCCAGACATGGCCATATGCAAATCAGTCTGACCCTGTGCCTCATGGAACAGTCCAGCCCGAACTGCCAAGCCATGTCTTCCCTGGACCGGAAACAAGCATCCTAGGACCGGTTTCTGGCATTTCAGCCGTCATCAGCCAGGCTTGCTTGAATCCAGTGGCCGTGAGCAAGGGGACCACGTCTAGGCATGCCCCCGCCAGCCAGGGTGACCAAGCGATACAAAAGGGATGATGGGCCCAGACGTTGAGCCAATCAAACACTCACCCCCAGTCTTGAGTGATTACATGAGTGCAGAAACGTAATGTTTAGGTGATTGGAGGAGTGCATGGATACTGCCTGAGTGATTGGAGGAGTGCAAGGGTAGTGCCTCAGTGATTGGAAGGTGCATAGCTAATGCATGGGTGATTGCCATGACTACAGGGGTAATGTCTGGGTGATTGGAGGAGTGCATGGATGAGTTGCTCGGGTGACTGGAGGAGTACAAGGGTACTCCCCTGGGTTATTGCATGACTGCATAGGTAGTTGCCAGGGTGATTGCATGAGTACAAGGGTAGTGCCTGGGTGATTGGAGGAGTGCCGAGGTGGTCACCTGGTTGATTATATAAGTGCAGGGATAGTGCCTGGAGTGATTAGAGGAGTGCAGAGGTGGTGCCTGGGTGATTTTATAAGTGCATGGAGGTACTACCTGAGTGATTGGAGGAGTGCATGGATCTTGCCTGGGTGATTGCATGAGTGCAGAGGCTAGTGCCTGGGTTATTGCATGAGGTGCATAGGTGGAGCCTTTGCGAGTTGCATGAGTCGCGGGAGTGCTGCCTGGGTAATTGCATGAGTGCATGGGTATAGTTCCAGGGTGATTTTATAAGTGTATGGAGTATTGACTGGGTTATTGGAGGAATGCATAGGTAACGCCTGGGGGGATTGCATGAGGGCAGGAATAGTGCCTGGGTGATTAGAGGAGTGCATGGGTAGTACCTGGGTGATTTTATAAGTGCATGGGTACTGCCTGAGTGGGATTGAGGGGAGTGCTCTGGGTGAATGCCTAGGTGCATAGAGGAATGCATCAGTAGTGCCTGGGTTATTGTATGAGTGCCATAGCTAGTGCCTGGGTGATTGCATGAGTGCAAGGGGTAGTCACCTGGAGTTGTTGCATGAGTGCATAGAGTGAGTATCTGGGTGGTGCCATGAGTGCAGCAGTACTGCCTGGGTGATTGCATGAGTGCATAGTTAGTGCCTGAGTGGAAGTTTTATAAGTGTATTAGTACTGGCTGGGTAATTGCATGAGTACAGGAATAGTGCCTGGGTGATTGGAGGAGTGCAAGGGTAGTGCCTGGGTGATTATGTAGGTGTGCAAGCTGCAATGTCCGGGTGGAGGCACCCCTGGGACATTGCCGGAGGCGGCCCTGGGGCGTGGGGTCCCCAGGGGGGCACATAGAGAGCTCAGGAGGAGGGCCGGGTGGTCCCCTCCCAACGTAAAACATAGCCCTGAGGAGGTGGTGGTCTGGGCTTGAGGCCCGCAAGGCCCTCATAATGGGGAAGAAAGCCCCGTGAGGTGGCGGTCCCCAGGGCTTCAGGGGTCTCCGTTGGGCCCCGCATGAACATTAACAAATACCCCGGGACCTGATCACCCGGGGCTCATTAAAAACAAAGCATGGAGACCGCGTCGGGGATCCCCTGACCAGCCCTAGGGTAAGTGGGTGTTTCTACCCAGCTGCATTGGTCAGCGACTCCAGTCAGGAAAACAAAAATGCCCTACCCATTATTCAGAGCTCGCCCCGGGACCCCATCCCCCGGGCATTACCTCCCATTTTTTCAAATACTAAAGAAAATGTTTTTAAAATATGGGGAGAGGGCCACATAGCCCTTCCTGGGGGCCACATGTGGCCCCTGGGACCTCACAGGCCCCGGGCCTGGCCAGCCTTTTATTTATTTATTTTTCTATTTTGGAGGGGGTTGCATAGTTTGCAATGACAGGGCGGGAGCCGTGCTCCCACCTGTCATTGTAGCTGCAATGTCCCGTGGGTGCACCCCGGGACATTACTGAGCCAGCCCTGGGGGGGTGGGGGGTCCCCAGGCCATAGAGGGCTCCAGGAGGAGGGCCGGCGGCCTCTTCCAACGTAAAACATAGCCAGAGGAGGTGGTGGTCCTCGGGCTTGGAGGCCCGTGAGGCCTCAAAATAAAGAAAGCCCTGGGGAGGTGGTGGTCTCGGGCTTAGAGGGGCCTGCAAGGCCCCTCATAATAAAGAAAGCCCCGGGAGGTGGTGGTCCCCGGGGCCCCGCCATCGTGGCTCAAGGCCCCGGAGGCCCGGGAGGTGGAGGATCCCGGGGCTTGTGAGGGCCATGTGAGAGCCCCCATTTAAAGAACAAAAAAGCCCCGGGAGGTGGCAGTCCCCGGGGCTGTGGGAGCCTCCGCATAAATGTGCTAACAAATACCCCCGGGACCTGACCCACCCGGGGGCTCATTAAAACACAGCATGGGAGACACGCGCCAGGGGGACCCCCTGACCGACCCCTAGGAGGTAAGGCTGTTTCTGCCCTGCCCCCTTTCTCCTTCATTTTATAACCTTTTTTACCTTTTTGATGTGACTCGGTTCAGCCGAGTCACAAAATGGCTGCCATGCACATTCTGGTTTGGAGTGTTGGCAGCCAGTCAGAAATGAAGCTCGTGCTCGGGAGGGGTGCGCGAATCCTCCCTCAGCCCTCAGATATCAATATTTTTATTTTTTGAACTTCTCAGGAACTACTGAACCGATTTGCACCATTTCCCAAAAAAGCACGCTTTCTGGACCAAAACCTACCTTTTTGCCAAATTTGGTGTACTTCCGTTCAGCAGTTCGGGCTGTAGCTTTTTGCCTAAAGGATTCCTATAGGAAATTAACAAGGAGAAAACGCGTTTTGGGACCGCCCTTTTCTCGGCCCCGACTAGACGAATCACCCGAAACTTTCAAGACCAAGGAGCTGACCTGGGTGAGACCATTAATTCGTCAAGCTGCACCAGATATTGGCAAAGAGAAAACGGCTTTTTGAATGAAGCGAGGTCTAACTATGGCTACCTGCTGAGCATGATGGGTTATATATATATATATTCACTGAAAAAACCACTGCAGGTTTTCAAGATACGTTATAGTTAGAAATTTGCATTTAAAAAACCTTAAAAATCACTGAAAAAACCATAGGTTTTAGGGACAGTTATAGTTAGTTGGACATTTCACTCGTACAAAACCATAGAAATTCCCCCGTTATAGTTAGTTCAGCTAACTATAACTCGCGCCCCATAATGCACTGCTGATGACGTCACATATTACATCACTCATGACATGGTCAGTGACATCACTGATGACATCACTGATGACATCTCAAATGACATCACTGATGACATCACTGATGACATCATCCAGTGACTGTGTGTTTCTGTAAAGTTTAAATATGTTTAATATATATAGGGAAAGGCGTATTGAAGAATGAGTGGGTGTATAAGTGTCTGAATGGATGATTTAGTACGTGAGTGACTGACTCTACAAGTGAGTGATTAAATGTATCTTACTGAATGCATGGGTTAGTGACTAAACTGTGTGAATGTCTGTATCCGTCTGTCTGTTGGTTTGTAAGCGGCTGCATGGGCTTTCTGAATAGCTACATGAGTGTCTACATGGGTTATTGATTGATTGTCTGAGTATCTGTATGGGTGCCTGAGTGTTTGTGTGGGTGGGGTGTGTGTGACTCTGTGCATAGATGTGTGAGTTGGTGATTCACTGGGTGCATGGTTTCAAGAGTGCATCTGTGATGGACTGTATGGGTGGGTGAGTGTGTGTATGGGTGTGTTAGTGATTGAATGTATATCTCAGTGGTACATGTGTGAGTAACTACATATGTGAAAGGCAGTATATATGTGTGTTGGAGTATATAAATGGCTATAAGTGAGAGTGTGTGATTGTGAGAGTGGCTGTATGGATGAGTGTGTACTTGTATCAGTGATTGTATAAGAGCGTAAGAATGTGCTAGTATTTGTATGAGTAAGTGAGCTGGTGTGTGTATAACTGTATAGGTGAGTAAATGGGTGTGTGATTAAGTTTTTTGCATGACTGACTAGGTGTGTGAGTACCTCTATGGATGAGTGGCGGTGTGTGAGTGTTTATATAGGTGTATGAGTGCATATGATAGTCCTGTACTGAGTGACTAAGTATGAGTGACTGTACGGGTGAGTGAGTGGATGTGTGTGTAGACCTAAGAATCAGTGAGTGGGTATGTAGTTTTTGGTGTTGGAGTGTCTATGGTTTTGAGAATGGCAGTCTGTAATTTAGAGTGGGTGTATCAAAAGTTATATTAGGGTGTGAGAAGATGCATGAAATTATCACATGGATGATGTCATCAGTGATGTCATTTGAGATGTCATCAGTGATGTCATCAGTGATGTCACTGACCATGTCATGAGTGATGTAATATGTGACGTCATCAGCAGTGCATTGCGGGGCGCGAGTTATAGTTAGCTGAACTAACTATAACGGGGGAATTTCTATGGTTTTGTACGAGTGAAATGTCCAACTAACTATAACTGTCCCTAAAACCTATGGTTTTTTCAGTGAATTTCAAAGGTTTTTAAATGCTAATTTCTAACTATAACGTGTCTGAAACCTATGGTTTTTTCAGTGAATTTCAAAGGTTTTTTAAATGCTAATTTCTAACTATAACGTGCCTGAAACCTATGATTTTTAAGTGAATTTCAAAGGTTTTTTTAAATGCTAGTTTCTAACTATGCCTACAGAGGTAGGACATGTGAAGAAAGAAGAAAAAACGCACAGAAAGAAGCAAAAGATGTGCAGAAAGAACCAACAGAGGAGCAGAAAAGAGGCCTTGTTGCAAAATCATCCTGTGCCCACAACTTTTTCAGACGGGTACTGGTGGTAACTGACTCTGACTAACCAGAGCCAGTGCTATGCTAAAAGACACTTAGAATACAGTGAAAACACCTACATACACTAGGGAACACTATGCGTTGGGGTACCCCTGTGATTAGCATGACCTCCTCTGCAAGTCCCTAGTACATAATAGGGCAGGGGATTAAAACTACCTCTTAAAACGCGCTACAGGGCGCGTTTGCACAGTGGTGAAGGGAGGGGGGCCTGAGGTGACATGTGTGCAAACGCACCCCGTGGCGCGTTTTAAGTTGCGGGATTAAGTCCCCTTGAATTCTGAGGGTCCCTGGGGCCCAACTAGCCCCCAGGTACCTACAGTTAGGACCACAGAGCTGAGTTGCAGAGAGGCGTTCCGAGGCCACGCACCTTTTTCACCTCTCTGCAACGCAACTCTGTTGTGCTTACTGAAGGTACCTGGTGGGCTAGTTGGCCCCCAGGGTCCCTCAGGATTCAAAGGAATTAATTCCCCAACTTAAAACGCACCACAGGGCGTGTTTGCGCACATGTCACCTGAGGCCCCGCCCCTCCCTTCACCACTGTGCAAACGCGCCCCGTGGTGCGTTTTAAGTTGGGGGATTAGGTCACCTTGAATCCTGAGGGTCCCTGGGGCCCAACTAGCCCACTAGGTACTTCCAGTAAGCACCACAGGCCTGCGTTGCAACGCCTGTAACAAATTGTGCAGTTGTGTTTAGGTAGTGAAGAGGGTCGTGCTGGGGGTAGTGTTTTAGGGTTTAGGGTAGTGCAGTGGTGTTTGTGTAGTGTAGGGGGTCATGCTGGGGGTAGATTTAGGGTTTAGGGTAGTGCAGTGGTGTTTGGGTAGTGTAGGGAGTCGTGCTGGGGGAGTGTTTTAGGGTTTAGGGTAGTGCAGTGGTGTTTGGGTAGTGTAGGGGGTCGTGCTGGGGGTAGTGTTTTAGGGTTTAGGGTAGTGCAGTGGTGTTTGGGTAGTGTAGGGGGTCGTGCTGGGGGTAGTGATTTAGGGTAGTGCAGTGGTGTTTGGGTAGTGTAGGGGGTACTGCTGGGGGTAGTGTTTTAGGGTTTAGGTTAGTGCAGTGGTGTTTGGGTAGTGTAGGGGTACTGCTGGGGGTAGTGTTTTAGGGTTTAGGGTAGTGCAGTGGTGTTTGTGTAGTGTAGGGGGTAGTGTTTTAGGGTTTAGGGTAGTGCAGTGGTGTTTGTGTAGTGTAGGAGGTCGTGTTTTAGGGTTTAGGGTAGTGCAGTGGTCTTTGGGTAGTGTAGGGAGTCGTGCGGGGGTAGTGTTTTAGGGTTTAGGGTAGTGTAGGGGGTCATGCGGGGGTAGTGTTTTAGGGATTAGGGTAGTGCATTGGTGTTTGGGTAGTGTAGGGGGTCATGCGGGGGTAGTGTTTTAGGGTTTAGGGCAGTGCAGTGGTGTTTGGGTAGTGTAGGGGGTCGTGCTGGGGGAGTGTTTTAGGGTTTAGGGCAGTGCAGTGGTGTTCGGGTAGTGTAGGGGGTCGTGCTGGGGGAGTGTTTTAGGGTTTAGGGCAGTGCAGTGGTGTTCGGGTAGTGTAGGGGGTCGTGCTGGGGGAGTGTTTGAGGGTTTAGGGCAGTGCAGTCGTGTTCGGGTAGTGTAGGGGGTTGTGCTGGGGGTAGTATTTTAGGGTTTAGGGTAGTGCAGTGGTGTTCGGGTAGTGTAGGGGGTCGTGCTGGGGGTAGTGTTCTAGGGTTTAGGGCAGTGCAGTGGTGTTTGGGCAGTGTAGGGGGTAATGCTGGGGGTGGTGTTTTAGGGTTTAGGGCAGTGCAGTGGTGTTCGGGCAGTGTAGGGGGTCGTGCTGGGGGTGGTGTTTCAGGGTTTAGGGCAGTGCAGTGGTGTTCGGGCAGTGTAGGGGGTGGTGTTTCAGGGTTTAGGGCAGTGCAGTGGTGTTCGGGCAGTGTAGGGGGTCGTGCAGGGGTGGTGTTTCAGGGTTTAGGGCAGTGGTGTTCGGGCAGTGTAGGGGGTCGTGCTGGGGGTGGTGTTTCAGGGTTTGGGGCAGTGCAGTGGTGTTCGAGCAGTAAAGGGGGTCGTGCTGGGGGTGGTGTTTCAGGGTTTAGGGCAGTGCAGTGGTGTTCGGGCAGTGTAGGGGGCGGTGCAGGGGGTGGTGTTTCAGGGTTTAGGGCAGTGCAGTGGTGTTCGGGCAGTGTAGGGGGTGCTGCAGGGGTGGTGTTTCAGGGTTTAGGGCAGTGCAGTGGTGTTCGGGCAGTGTAGGGGGTCATGCAGGGGGTGGTGTTTCAGGGTTTAGGGCAGTGCAGTGGTGTTCGGGCAGTGTAGGGGGTCGTGCTGGGGCTGGTGTTTCAGGGTTTAGGGCAGTACAGTGGTGTTCGGGCAGTGTAGGGGGTCGTGCTGGGGCTGGTGTTTCAGGGTTTAGGGCAGTGCAGTGGTGTTCGGGCAGTGTAGGGGGTCGTGCTGGGGCTGGTGTTTCAGGGTTTAGGGCAGTGCAGTGGTGTTCGGGCAGTGTAGGTGGTCGTGCTGGGGCTGGTGTTTCAGGGTTTAGGGCAGTGCAGTGGTGTTCGGGCAGTGTAGGGGGTCATGCTGGGGCTGGTGTTTCAGGGTTTAGGGCAGTGCAGTGGTGTTCGGGCAGTGTAGGGGGTCTTGCTGGGGCTGGTGTTTCAGAGTCTAGGGCAGTGCAGTGGTGTTCGGGCAGTGTAGGGGGTCTTGCTGGGGCTGGTGTTTCAGGGTTTAGGGCAGTGCAGTGGTGTTCGGGCAGTGTAGGGGGTCGTGCTGGGGGTGGTGTTTCAGGGTTTAGGGCAGTGCAGTGGTGTTTGGGCAGTGTAGGGGGTCATGCTGGGGCTAGTGTTTCAGGGTTTAGGGCAGAGCAATGGTGTTCAGGCAGTGTAGGGGGTTTTGCTGGAGGTGGTGTTTCAGGGTTTAGGGCAGTGCAGTGGTGTTCGGGCAGTGTAGGGGGTGCTGGTGTTTCAGGGTTTAGGAGCAGTGGTGTTCAGGCAGTGTAGGGGGTCTTGCTGGGGTTGATGTTTCAGGGTTTAGGGCAGTGCAGTGGTGTTCGGGCAGTGTAGGGGGTCGTGCTGGGGGTGGTGTTTCAGGGTTTAGGGCAGTGCAGTGGTGTTCCGGCAGTGTAGGAGGTCGTGCAGGGGGTGGTGTTTCAGGGTTTAGGGCAGTGCAGTGGTGTTCGGGCAGTGTAGGGGGTCGTGCTGGGGGTGGTGTTTCAGGGTTTAGGGCAGTGCAGTGGTGTTCGGGCAGTGTAGGGTGTCGTGCTGAGGGTGGTGTTTCAGGGTTTAGGGCAGTGCAGTGGTGTTCGGGCAGTGTAGGGGGTCGTGCTGGGGGTGGTGTTTCAGGGTTTAGGGCAGTGCAGTGGTGTTCGGGCAGTGTAGGGGGTCGTGCTGGGGGTGGTGTTTCAGGGTTTAGGGCAGTGCAGTGGTGTTCGGGCAGTGTAGGTGGTCTTGCTGGGGGTGGTGTTTCAGGGTTTAGGGCAGTGCAGTGGTGTTCGGGCAGTGTAGGGGGTCTTGCTGGGGGTGGTGTTTCAGGGTTTAGGGCAGTGCAGTGGTGTTCGGGCAGTGTAGGGGGTCGTGCTGGGGCTGGTGTTTCAGGGTTTAGGGCAGTGCAGTGGTGTTCGGGCAGTGTAGGGGGTCGTGCTGGGGCTGGTGTTTCAGGGTTTAGGGCAGTGCAGTGGTGTTCGGGCAGTGTAGGGGGTCGTGCTGGGGCTGGTGTTTCAGGGTTTAGGGCAGTGCAGTGGTGTTCGGGCAGTGTAGGGGGTCGTGCTGGGGGTGGTGTTTCAGGGTTTAGGGCAGTGCAGTGGTGTTCGGGCAGTGTAGGGGGTCGTGCTGGGGGTGGTGTTTCAGGGTTTAGGGCAGTGCAGTGGTGTTCGGGCAGTGTAGGGGGTCGTGCTGGGGGTGGTGTTTCAGGGTTTAGGGCAGTGCAGTGGTGTTCGGGCAGTGTAGGGGGTCGTGCTGGGGGTGGTGTTTCAGGGTTTAGGGCAGTGCAGTGGTGTTCGGGCAGTGTAGGGGGTCGTGCTGGGGGTGGTGTTTCAGGGTTTAGGGCAGTGCAGTGGTGTTCGGGCAGTGTAGGGGGTCGTGCTGGGGGTGGTGTTTCAGGGTTTAGGGCAGTGCAGTGGTGTTCGGGCAGTGTAGGGGGTCGTGCTGGGGGTGGTGTTTCAGGGTTTAGGGCAGTGCAGTGGTGTTCGGGCAGTGTAGGGGGTCGTGCTGGGGCTGGTGTTTCAGGGTTTAGGGCAGTGCAGTGGTGTTCGGGCAGTGTAGGGGGTCGTGCTGGGGGTGGTGTTTCAGGGTTTAGGGCAGTGCAGTGGTGTTCGGGCAGTGTAGGGGGTCGTGCTGGGGGTGGTGTTTCAGGGTTTAGGGCAGTGCAGTGGTGTTCGGGCAGTGTAGGGGGTCGTGCTGGGGGTGGTGTTTCAGGGTTTAGGGCAGTGCAGTGGTGTTCGGGCAGTGTAGGGGGTCGTGCTGGGGGTGGTGTTTCAGGGTTTAGGGCAGTGCAGTGGTGTTCGGGCAGTGTAGGGGGTCGTGCTGGGGGTGGTGTTTCAGGGTTTAGGGCAGTGCAGTGGTGTTCGGGCAGTGTAGGGGGTCTTGCTGGGGGTGGTGTTTCAGGGTTTAGGGCAGTGCAGTGGTGTTCGGGCAGTGTAGGGGGTCTTGCTGGGGGTGGTGTTTCAGGGTTTAGGGCAGTGCAGTGGTGTTCGGGCAGTGTAGGGGTCGTGCTGGGGGTGGTGTTTCAGGGTTTAGGGCAGTGCAGTGGTGTTCGGGCAGTGTAGGGGGTCGTGCTGGGGGTGGTGTTTCAGGGTTTAGGGCAGTGCAGTGGTGTTCGGGCAGTGTAGGGGGTCGTGCTGGGGGTGGTGTTTCAGGGTTTAGGGCAGTGCAGTGGTGTTCGGGCAGTGTAGGGGGTCGTGCTGGGGGTGGTGTTTCAGGGTTTAGGGCAGTGCAGTGGTGTTCGGGCAGTGTAGGGGGTCGTGCTGGGGGTGGTGTTTCAGGGTTTAGGGCAGTGCAGTGGTGTTCGGGCAGTGTAGGGGGTCGTGCTGGGGGTGGTGTTTCAGGGTTTAGGGCAGTGCAGTGGTGTTCGGGCAGTGTAGGGGGTCGTGCTGGGGGTGGTGTTTCAGGGTTTAGGGCAGTGCAGTGGTGTTCGGGCAGTGTAGGGGGTCGTGCTGGGGGTGGTGTTTCAGGGTTTAGGGCAGTGCAGTGGTGTTCGGGCAGTGTAGGGGGTCGTGCTGGGGGTGGTGTTTCAGGGTTTAGGGCAGTGCAGTGGTGTTCGGGCAGTGTAGGGGGTCGTGCTGGGGGTGGTGTTTCAGGGTTTAGGGCAGTGCAGTGGTGTTCGGGCAGTGTAGGGGTCGTGCTGGGGTGGTGTTTCAGGGTTTAGGGCAGTGCAGTGGTGTTCGGGCAGTGTAGGGGGTCGTGCTGGGGGTGGTGTTTCAGGGTTTAGGGCAGTGCAGTGGTGTTCGGGCAGTGTAGGGGTCGTGCTGGGGTGGTGTTTCAGGGTTTAGGGCAGTGCAGTGGTGTTCGGGCAGTGTAGGGGGTCATGCTAGGAGTGGTGTTTCAGGCTTAAGGGTAGTGCAGTGGTGTTTGTGTAGTGTAGGGGATCGTGCTGGGGTAGTGTTTTAGGGTTTAGGGTAGTGCAGTGGTGTTTTTGTAGTGTAGGGGGTCATGTTTTAAGATGCAACGCTCCAATACCTGACCAGTCTGCACTACATAAAACTGCAAAAAAACTAAAAATAAAAAGTGTTTTGCACACTTTTGTCATTGGGCTATATGTGGGCTACATCTGGGTAATATTTGTGCTACATTTGGGCTCTTTTTTCACTGGTGGCCATCTTGGAAGACTTCTTTGTTATGAAGTTTCCTAATTTCCTCATTTACTGCAGTCTCCTCAGTAGGAAATGCTTTCAGTTTTTACTTTGATTCCATCAAGAAGGCATTCAGATGTGTCACACATTTGCCATAAATTCAGAATGTTATTACTCTAGTTGTTCATTAGATCACTGTAGTAAAGCTACTGCTCACCAAGGAGTTAACTGGAAGTCTACTGCTGGTATTGAAAGTGATTGTTTCAGTCTGCATGTCAGAATTTTCTAATGAAATAGAAGAGGATTTGAGATCTCACTTAAAACATGCACTAAATTTTCTTTTTGCAGCACTAACCATAATTTCTATGGCAAAATGAACCCCCTCATTTTGTTCCTTTTTAAATTAAATGTTTTAAGTGTTACCAGTTTATTCCAATCAAGATGGCTTCAGGTGTGCCATACTTTTGTCATAAGTAAGGCTGTTAGCACTCTAGTTGTTCTTTAGAACACTCTGGGAAGCTGCAGTAGAACACAAAGGCATCAACTGACAGGCTGCTCCTGTTGAAATATAACAGGAAGATATTTGAGATCTCACTTAAAACATGTCCTAATTTTTCTTTCTACAGCACTAACCATAATTTCTATGGCAAAATGAACCCCCTCATTTTGTTCCTTTTTAAATTAAATGTTTTAAGTGTTACCAGTTTATTCCAATCAAGATGGCTTCAGGTGTGCCATACTTTTGTCATAAGTAAGACTGTTAGCGCTCTAGTTGTTCTTTAGAACACTCTGGGAAGCTGCAGTAGAACACAAAGGCATCAACTGACAGGCTGCTCCTGTTGAAATATAACAGGAAGATATTTGAGATCACACTTGAAACATGTCCTAATTTTTCTTTCTACAGCACTAACCATAATTTCTATGACAAAATGAACCCCATCATTTTGTTCCTTTTTAAATTAAATGTTTTAAGTGTTACCAGTTTATTCCAATCAAGATGGCTTCAGGTGTGCCATACTTTTGTCATAAGTAAGACTGTTAGCGCTCTAGTTGTTCTTTAGAACACTCTGGGAAGCTGCAGTAGAACACAAAGGCATCAACTGACAGGCTGCTCCTGTTGAAATATAACAGGAAGATATTTGAGATCACACTTGAAACATGTCCTAATTTTTCTTTCCAGAGCACTAACCATAATTTCTATGACAAGATGAACCCCATCATTTTGTTCCTTTTTAAATTAAATGTTTTAAGTGTTACCAGTTTATTCCAATCAAGATGGCTTCAGGTGTGCCATACTTTTGTCATAAGTAAGGCTGTTAGCACTCTAGTTGTTCTTTAGAACACTCTGGGAAGCTGCAGTAGAACACAAAGGAATCAACTGACAGTCTCTGCCCTTGTTGGATGTACATGTTTTACTGAGAATGTCAGACTTCATTCTCACATGACTGAGAAAGATAATGTGAATTTACAGAAAATATGCTCTCATTTTAGCTTCTGGGGCACCTTCCAAAACTGTATGGGACAAGCATGTGAAAATAGTTTTCTCTCAAACATGATTCATGATATCCCAGCAGAAGGTTTTTCACAGGGTAAAATCACCTTAGAACACACCACAATTCCTGAAATTAGTATGGTACCATCAACAAATGAATTCTAATGTAACTAAAGTCTGTTATCACCCTTTATAGTTCTCCTTTTGGTAACCCTCAAAATCTTCGATTCACTACAATGCATTTCAATGGGGTACTATCATTTATATTGGTCCCAAGATGGCTGCCAGCAATTCCAGGATGAAGTGCTGACAGCCAATCAGATCTCACGATGACATGTGTGGTTAGGCTCCGCCCAGATATATATGTGTTTTTACTTTTGATTTTCTCAGCAACTACTGAGCGGATTTACACCATTTAACAAAAGGGTTCTTTTTGAACCAAGAACTACCTCTTTGCCAAATTTGGTGTAATTCCGTTCAGCAGTTCGGGCTGTAGCCTTGCATAAAGTTTCCTATGGGAAATTGATTTTTGACTCTTATTTTTTAATTTCTCCGCAACTACTGAACGGATTTACACCATTTAACAAAAAGGGTTCTTTCTGAACCAAGAACTACCTCTTTGCCAAATTTGGTGTAATTCCGTTCAGCAGTTCGAGGCTGTAGCCGTGTCTAAAGTTTCCTATGGGAAAATGAATGGGGAAAACACGTTTTGGGACCCCCTTTTTTCTCGGCCCCCGCTTGACGAATCACCCTGAGACTTTCAGGGTAGGAGCGGACCGGAGCGGGCCATAAAGTTTGAAAATTTCGCGAAGATTCGTCAACCGACGCAAGAGTTATTTCAAATAGAATGTCGCGGATTTCCTATGGAAAATAGGTCCTAACTATAACTATCTACTGGCGACCGCCAGTAGATATATATATATATATAT
>CAWUFW010029471.1:0-18998 GCA_963921515.1 Calotriton arnoldi | reverse complement strand
GGGGCCGATTCCGATTCGGGCCGGAAAAAGCACCGACCGACTCGGATCCGGTAAAAATACCGACCGACACGTACCAGTGGCGCCCGACACGCCAAGTACGATGCAAGCCGCGATAAATCCGACCGACACGCCAGGAAACCAAGCCGACCGACCGAGCCGCTCGGAAAATAGCAATCCGGCCGGAAAAAACACGCGAATCCAACCGACCGACACGCACCCGGAACAAATCCGACCGAATCGTACCCGCCAACTCCAACCCGCAAAGTACGATGCAAGGCGCGAAAACACGACCGAGTCGGACGGAGGACAAGCCGTACGACCGACACGCATACAAAACCGAGCCGAAGCAACACAATACACCGCGACCGACGCGTACGCAGCATACAAAACTGCACAAACACAGCGTGAACGAAACGGAAAACACCGTACGAGACCAATGCACGGTCCGACTCGGTCACAAGAACGTTTCCAACATACACAAACAACACAAAGGAAAAATCAACCAAAAAAAGGCCAAACAAGCAATTACCAAGCCAATAAATACTGGGGGGGTGGGGACAGAGAACAAAGACACACCCACAACTCCACCTATATAAAGGACACAAATCACTACCATGAGCCTTTGCAAATGCCATTCCACTACCAGCACCCAAGAGAAAGCAACCACACACCCACAGCTCATCCCTCACACAAGCCACACACCAGCAGCACACCAACAAATACCTCACCTCACATACACCCAGCACAACACACACCCACACACCCTCACCTGCACACCAACACACACATCACCCACCATCACCACCCATCACCATGCCCCCCAAGAAGAATCACAAGTTCCTAGATTGTGAATTGGAAGTCCTGGCAGACGAGATCCTCAGGGTAGAGCCAACAGCTGTTTGGCACATTGGTCCAACAGACCCCCATGTCGCAGAAAACCAAGATGTGGGAGAGGATCATCAACAGGGTGAACGCCCAATCACCATGTCGGCGCACAAAGACCGACATCCAGAACAGGTGGTATGACGTGCGCAGGAGGGTACGGAAACTGCTGAAGCAAGATTACATCAACAGGCCAACACACCGGCAGTGGCCCTCCTGCCAAGCCAATATACCTCAGGCCCTGGGAGGAGAAGGTGCGGGCCATCCTACCGCCAGTGAGCATATATGGACTAGAGGACATCCCAGAGCCTGGTGAGTACACAACAAATGTACACAATATACTGCCACAAAACACACACATCACTGTCAAGGGGAGAGTCAAACCATGCACTCATAGCAATTACACAGCAACTAGAACAGAATCATCCCAAAATGTGTATGTCAGTCAGATAAACACAACACATGCCATCAAAAAAGTCACATCCAACTGTGCCAACACATGTACAAACACAACCACAACTACAGCTAGGCAGTGGCACAAATAGAACTAACACACACATCCACACATGTAGCCACCACAACAACACCAACACACAGTGAAGACCACTCAAAGGAAGGAATTCTGTGTATGCTGGCCAAGTCAGTGTAGCCAATAGCATCATGGGAGTCGCAGTCACACATATTGCCCCCCCCCAACTGTCCCATCAACACCACCATGAACCATGCGCACATCACAGGGAGTGGAGAAGGACTCATAAGATGGCTGACACTGGCTACTGCTGTGGGGAGCACAAGGGCATGCTGGGAACTGCACACCAACCAACAGCAGGACACCACTGTCAGCCATCTTGCCATTGCCCTCACACCACACACACACTGAACTCCCCACAAAAGCAAGTAAGTATGGGAATGCTGGGAAGTGGGGTGGAGGCAATAGCATGATGGGAGTCACAGTCACAGACATTGCTCAGCCCCACAACTGGCCCATCAACACCACCCTGAACCATGCTCACATCACAGGGAGTGGAGAAGGACTCACAAGATGGCTGACACTGGCTACTGCTGTGGGGAGCACAAGGCCCTGCTGCCAACTGTGCACCAACAAACAGCAGGACACCACTGACTGACATCCTGAGAGACAACTTACACTCCCTGCAATGCAAGCACGTTCCATGGTGGGATATCTGGCTGGCTGGGTGGGAAGGGGGACTTGCAGCACTGACCATAGTCACCAGCACCTCCCCTCACACCCCCCCCAACACAAACTCCACAGTACCCACCTGGTAGAATGCAATGCCCTCCATCCTAACACAAGATCCCACAAAGCACCACCACCCTGGGTTATGTTGTGTGAAGCACAGGGACACTCTTGGGACTCTTAGCCAAACAACTGCCAGGACAACACTCCCAGCCATCCTGTCAGCACAGCCAGCCCACCCCACAGGGAAGCAGAGTCAAAAGGAAGGAAGCATGGGCATGCTGTGAAGGGGGTGGAGGCAATAGCATGATGGGAGTCGTAGTCACAGACATTGCTCAGCCTCACAACTGGCCCATCAACACCACCCTGAACCATGCTCACATCACAGGGAGTGGAGAAGGACTCACAAGATGGCTGACACTGGCTACTGCTGTGGGGAGCACAAGGGCATGCTGCCAACTGTGCACCAACAAACAGCAGGACACCACTGACTGACATCCTGAGAGACAACTTACACTCCCTGCAATGCAAGCACGTTCCATGGTGGGATATCTGGCTGGCTGGGTGGGAAGGGGGACTTGCAGCACTGACCATAGTCACCAGCACCTCCCCTCACACCCCCCCCAACACAAACTCCACAGTACCCACCTGGTAGAATGCAATGCCCTCCATCCTAACACAAGATCCCACAAAGCACCACCACCCTGGGTTATGTTGTGTGAAGCACAGGGACACTCTTGGGACTCTTAGCCAAACAACTGCCAGGACAACACTCCCAGCCATCCTGTCAGCACAGCCAGCCCACCCCACAGGGAAGCAGAGTCAGAAGGAAGGAAGCATGGGCATGCTGTGAAGGGGGGTGGAGGCAATAGCATGATGGGAGTCGTAGTCACAGACATTGCTCAGCCTCACAACTGGCCCATCAACACCACCCTGAACCATGCTCACATCACAGGGAGTGGAGAAGGACTCACAAGATGGCTGACACTGGCTACTGCTGTGGGGAGCACAAGGCCCTGCTGCCAACTGTGCACCAACAAACAGCAGGACACCACTGACTGACATCCTGAGAGACAACTTACACTCCCTGCAATGCAAGCACGTTCCATGGTGGGATAACTGACTGGGTGGGTGGGTGGGTGGGTGGGAAGGAGGTCTGGCTGTCAACCAAACACAATCAATGCAGACCATGTTCACACCCCAGAGAATACATAGAAATGCCCAAATAATGCAGGACAATGTGCCACACCAATATCAACCCCTGACTGTGACGACTTAGGACAATACAATGTACAGGCCCGCACCCCGAGGCACAGTCACAACTGTCAGGTGTGTCAACCACTGATGCCTGCAGAAACATGACATACATTGTTTGTGTCTCCCAAAAACAGGTGATGATAGGGACACAGCAGCAGACGCTGAGGAGTCCCAGTCCCAGGCTCAAGAGGATGCCGAGCTCACTGGCGTCGTACAGCCTCTGTCCTCCTCGGACGATGAAGAACAACCTGGCACATCCGGTGCAAGTCAACATGCTGCACCAGCAGGACCACCAGCTGCAGCACCAGCAGGTCCACCAGCTGCACCCCCTGCACCCACCCCTCCAACGACTGTCACCACGAATACCATCCCTGCCGACATGGACAGAATAAGGAACAACACCAGCGCAGTGACCCTGGACCAACCTGGGGCCATGGACACCACCACCACCACCAACCCCCAAGGTGGACCAGGGTTATCTGTGCGTGCAACTGCACACACTGCACATGTCAGCAGGGGTGGTGGGAGGGGTGGGAGACAGAGGTCGCTGCTTGCAGACGTTGCTGGTGTGCATGAAGACCCACAACTGGTACGCATAGCTGATGCGTACCAGTCCAGCACCGGAGAGCTCAGCCAGGTAGTGGGGCTCCTCAGAGACATCAAACAGCAGCAGGCTGCCCATCATGCCCGCTTGGACTCCCACATGTCCCACGTGGAGTCACACATGTCACGTGTGGACTCCCACATGTCACGTGTGGACTCCCACATGACCCGCGTGGAGTCCAAGTGGGATGTACTACATGAGATGACGGCGGTGCACAGGGACATTTTACAATGCCTCCGCCAGATGAACAGCAACCAGTCCACACCTCCCTGTGTGCCAACAACATCTGGTACCGAACAAACTGCAACTGCCACAGGGAGGGAGGAGGACTCTGGCGGAGAGTCCCCTGCACCGCAGCAGCCTGCACTAGAGGGCCCCCCCCCAAGAAGAGGGGTCGTCCGAGGAGGGGACAGTGAGAGGCTGATGGCCAAGCGCAACTCCCAGGAAGCCTGAACCTGTTCTGGATTTTCGCCTTTGTGCACAGACTGTTCACCCTGTTGATGGCAACACTACTCCCACACATTGCATGGGGAGTACAAGTTGGAACAATGTGTCAGACAACTGTGGCCCCGATACTGGGGATCCTGTCTACCTGGACTTTCTATTCATCTAGGAACTTGGGATTGCAAGATTCATGTACAGCACAATCCATCCTATGCACTATTATCACAATAAACACACTAATACACCATACTTGCCTCTGTCGTGATTCCAACGTGGGTGCTGTTATGGGGATGATGAACTGCAAAATTACACAGTGTATGCGAACTGCAACAGCAAGGACAACACAGGCATGTGAGTACAGGCAACGTGACACATATGAGGGAGACACACCACCAGGGCTACACAACACATACACACCTAGGCCATCTGACTCATTGCCTACACTGATGTTGCCAGGGAAGACGGTGCAATGCACAGACACCACACCCATTCCCAGTTGTAGTCAAGTAGCCCACAGGTGCAGTAAGCAAATGGCAGTCAAATGTGTGACCACAGACAACGCACATCACTAAGTGAAGCACAGGTTTATTACACAGTAGCAACATGCCGTAACCACTACAGATGCAAGGTAACCCCACCTGGTAGCGGGCACACAGTCAACAACTGTAGACAGAAGGAAGTCCATGGGTGTGGCGCACATCACCTGTAGGGACACAACAGCTACCAGCCTGGATGTGCAATCACGTCGTCGGTGGACACAGTTGACCAAACGAATCTGAAAGTACCCTGTGAAGGACAGAAATGACACACAGTCAAAAGCAATGCAGTACAGGACAGAACAGCAAAACTCATGCACAATACATGTTACAAGATACCCACCCAGAACCAAGTTAGCATGTCAACACTGTTGGGGAGTACAGCCCACCTGTCACCACACATCGCAACACACATCCTGTCAAGTAGCCCATGGACACACTCCAACAGCACCAGAGCACCACCCACACATCATGCCAACTCACATCATTCACATGACACCTCAGGATACTCACATTCAGCTAAAGAAGTTGGTGATGAGCTGTGTGCGGACATCACCATCATCATCATCATCATCACTGGCATCGTGGTCCAGGCCAGGATCCTCCACAGGTGGCGGATGTTGGTCATTGTCATCCTGGATGAGAGGCAACTCCTTCCGCACTGCCAGGTTGTGGAGCATGCAGCAGACGATGATAATCTTGCACACTTTCGCAGGGGCATATGGGAGGGACCCTCCGGTCTTGTCCAGGCAGCGGAAGCGGCTCTTCAGGAGACCAAAGGTCCGCTCAATCACTCTCCTGGTCCGACCATGTGCCTCATTGTAGCGCATCTGGGCAGGTGTCACAGGGTTCCTGAGGGGTGTCAGCAACCACGGCATGTTGGGGTATCCCGAGTCACCTACGGACAGACAAGTGCACATCAGCTGACTTGGAAAAGTGGGCGGAATACTACAGATCAGATCACACACAATGGCACAAAGTCAGTACACACCGACAAGCCAGGCACGCTGGTTCTGCATCTGTGCCATCAACCTGGGGATGCGACTACTCCTCATCACAAAGGCATCGTGTGCTGAACCAGGGAAACGGGCACACACGTGTGTGATGGTCATGTCTGCAAGACACACCACCAGTGCATTGACCGAGTGGTAGTGCTTGCGGTTCCTGTAGGCCTGCTCCTGGGCCTGTGGTGGTACCAAAGCCACATGTGTCCCATCAATGGAGCCAATGACATGCGGCATCCTCCCCAGGGCATAAAAGTCACTCTTCACGTCAGTGAGTCGTCGCAGTCTAGGGAAATATATGTACCGGTTCAGGAAGAGCAACATTGCCGCCAAGAAATCGCGGAGCACACGGCTGAACATGGTCTGTGACATCCCACCAGCAGACGCCACAGTATGTTGGAAGGTACCGGTGGCAAAGAAGTGTAGGGCTGCCATCACCTTCACCTTGGGGGTCAGCGCTGTAGGATACGGCCGGCCAGGCTGCAAATGTGGGGACAACTGCACTGCCAAATCCTCAATCAGCTGCCTGGTGAAGCGGTACCGTCGGATGCTGTCCCGTTCCACCATCGTTGCCAGGTCTGGGAATGGCCGATGGACAGCAGGAGCCCTGCAGTGCAGAGGAGAAGTAAGCAAGATCGTCAGTCACCCCACATATGCGGCATTGAACACACTCAAGATCCCAACATACATCATCATGAGGCACAACTACATGAAGTGTGCAGTACCGGAACGACATGTATGGTACATACATGGCCAACATCTGTCAACACGGTCCTACAGGTGGCATCAATTTGGCCCAGGTTGGCCCATTGGATATCATGATGCTGTGTCACAGTCACCCCCCCAGTGACATGTGAGGACAGATGTGCCCCAGGCACCACAGCTCAACGACAGGCACATTCCCAGGGACCCTGTAATGCCACATGGACACTGGCATCACCTGGAGTATCATGTGTACACCACAACAAAACAAACATGACCCCCACAGGTAGTGGCCACACTTGCCATGGCAGGAGAGCCATGGACGTCTGTGACACACACGCACAACATCAGAGTCCATGCACACACAACGTGGATGTGGAGACTGTCTCCCATTGTGCACATGAAATCAGAGACATTGTAAACACTACATGCACAAAGACTGTGGAGGGCCATCACTATTGTGCCACTGGGACACCCTGGCTCAAACATACCGTCCCACATGGGACTCACGGGGTATGTGACATGACATACACAAACACCACTGTGAAATGTGACCATGGCACATGCACAGATATGAACAGTTGCACATCACAGTGGTCTCGTACACGTAACACCCAGGATCCTGTCCCCATTAACACGTGCACAGCCTGGGGGTGGCTGCCCACAGGTGACACCCACAGGACAACATGTACACCAACATACACACAATAGGAAATGCAGCCTTACATGCCTTCATGATAAGGTGTGGACAGGCTGTCGTGATGTAGGTGTGCCCCTCACTCCCTGGGAGCTATCTGTGGCTGGCATATGTCCATCTGAGACAGGCATGCTGACATATGCCAGTCACATGTACAGTGATGCGTTGAACAGCAATGGACCGACCGGTGCCTCCGGCCGGCCCATTGCTTTCAATGTGTGCGGGTACGCGTTGTACCCCTGTGCGCGTTGAACAGCAATGGACCGATCGGTGCCTCCGGCCGGCCCATTGCTTTCAATGTGTGCGGGTACGCGTTGTACCCCTGTGCGCGTTGTACTGCAATGGACCGATCGGTGCCTCCGGCCGGCCCATTGCATTCAACGTGTGCGGGTACGCGTTGTACCCCTGTGCGCGTTGAACAGCAATGGACCGATCGGTGCCTCCGGCCGGCCCATTGCTCTCAATGTGTGCGGGTACGCGTTGTACCCCTGTGCGCGTTGGAACAGCAATGGACCGATCGGTGCCTCCGGCCGGCCCATTGCTTTCAATGTGTGCGGGTACGCGTTGTACCCCTGTGCTGCTTGTACTGCAATGGACCGACCGGAGCGCTCCGGCCGGCCCATTGCTTTCAATGTGTGCGGGTACGCGTTGTACCCCTGTGCGCGTTGTACTGCAATGGACCGATCGGTGCCTCCGGCCGGCCCATTGCATTCAATGTGTGCGGGCACGCCGTTGTACCCCTGTGCGCTGCTGTGGAACAGCAATGGACCGATCGGTGCCTCCGGCCGGCCCATTGCATTCAATGTGTGCGGGTACGCCGTTGTAAACCCCTGTGCAGCGTGCTGAACAGCAATGGACCGACCGGTGCCTCCGGCCGGCCCATTGCTTTCAATGTGTGCGGGTACGCGTTGTACCCCTGTGCGCGTTGTACTGCAATGGACCGATCGGTGCCTCCGGCCGGCCCATTGCATTCAATGTGCGGGTACGCGTTGTACCCCTGTGCGCGTGGAACAGCAATGGACCGATCGGTGCCTCCGGCCGGCCCATTGCTTTCAATGTGTGCGGGTACGCGTTGTACCCCTGTGCGCGTTGTACTGCAATGGACCGATCGGTGCCTCCGGCCGGCCCATTGCATTCAATGTGTGCGGGTACGCGTTGTACCCCTGTGCGCGTTGAACAGCAATGGACCGATCGGTGCCTCCGGCCGGCCCATTGCTTTCAATGTGTGCGGGTACGCGTTGTACCCCTGTGCGCGTTGTACTGCAATGGACCGATCGGTGCCTCCGGCCGGCCCATTGCATTCAATGTGTGCGGGTACGCGTTGTACCCCTGTGCGCGTTGAACAGCAATGGACCGATCGGTGCCTCCGGCCGGCCCATTGCATTCAATGTGTGCGGGTACGCGTTGTACCCCTGTGCGCGTTGAACAGCAATGGACCGATCGGTGCCTCCGGCCGGCCCATTGCTTTCAATGTGTGCGGGTACGCGTTGTACCCCTGTGCGCGTTGTACCTCAATGGACCGATCGGTGCGCACCCATTGACAATGGGCTTGCCTGGCAACGGACGCGTTTTCGAAATTCGAACGAGTCGGTTGCTGGAAAATCAGTTGGTCACCCACAACAATGTTGCAAAATCATGTATGTCATGAAGTTGAAATTTTGAAGGATGCTGTGGGCGTGTTTTGGTGCTGCTATTCCATGGATTGGCCAGATTCAGAAGATGCAAACGACTTGGACCTATCACTTTGGACACAAGGGACAGTATCTGCCTCTCCAGCACATATATATTGCTGCATGTTCCCCTGAGAGCCCACTTGCCTGCACTACATGCTCCAGGACGACATCTGCCACTGCACTGCTGCTGTCTCTGCCCCTCTGGACCCTGCAATGGCACGTACTGTGGAGAGAGCCCCAGCCTTCAGCCTTGAAGAGAACCAGGCCCTGCTGGACAGCCTACTTCCACAGTACAGCAAGCTGTATGGGACACCAGGGGAGCAGGTGAGTGTTCTGTGCACTGCCTTTCTGAATGTGCATTTTGTCTGACTAGCAAGGCTGAGAGTCAGCACACCACTGGCTAGCAGGCTCACTGAGTAGTTGTCACCCCCCATAGTGTGTAGTGACTTGCACTGGACAGGTATGGTGCAGTGACAGTGCTTCTGAACAGGGTTTTACTCCCCATGCTATGATACCATGTAGTGACTTCTGGAAAACTGTCCATGGGCAGCCGTGCACTGCCTGGGTACACCATGTGCCCCTGTGATTGCGACATGTATATGCAACTGTGTCATGCACGGATATGTTGCATGTGTAGTAATGTCCTTATCACTTTGTCATCCTGACAGGCTTCTGCCCATCGGAAGCATGAGATCTGGAAGGACATCGTCCGGGCTGTCCGGTCCGTGGGGGTCTACAAGCGCCGGATCCGCAACTGCCAAAAGAGGTGGCAGGACCTTCGGGGCTGGACCCGGAGGATTGCACGGGTCCAGCTGAAGCTGTCGCCTCCTCGCAGGAGGGGCGGAACACGGACCCTGACCCCCCACATGCTCAGGATCCTGGCGGTGGTCTTTCCAGACCTGGATGGGCAGCTGAAGGCCAGAGAGCAGCAAGGAGGGGGTGAGTCAAAGACTGCACTGTGTACTCTGTCTAACATGTTATGTGCCCTCCTCGGGCCAGGTTGAACTGCCACAGTACAGCAGTCATGTTGTCCAGGAGCCATGTCCCTCTATTGTGCACTGCCCACTCCTCATCTGATACCCAGGTGTGGCCCTTACATGCAGGGAATCCTGTCACTTAGGACTGTGTCCTTGCAGTTTGCTTGACTCAAGGTGGGAGACAGCATCTGTTTCCCTGACTCTGTGGTGGGCATCATGGGTGGGTCCATTGCTTACACAATGCCTGTATTCTGACATGTATTCAGCGTGTTACTTTGATCTGTGGTCCAATTGCTGAGCTGATCCACAACATGTGGCTGGGGTACCTGGCACACACCCATGCTGCGGGTGGGAACAATGTTTGGGCCCCAGGAGTATGTATATGACGTGTGTCACACATACTTAGCCAGCTGCCTACAGTCCAGGGCTCATCCCTCATTAATGTGGGGCTGGACAGTCATGCCTACTCCAGGCCATACAATACACTCTGTACTCCCACTCCCGTGTATCAGTGGACACATTGTGCACAGTGATTTGCCCCTCAGGTGTCTGCCTCTGTGTCAGTGTGCTGTGGATTAGTCGCCAGGACTGCTGTGGAGTTTCTTGGTAGGGGCTCAGCATGCCACTGGAGATGTGACCATAGGAGACGATACTTGTGTGACACATAGGTGTCTGATCAGCTGCCCATGCAGACTGGGGCATGTAAATGTGAAGTTCAGGTAGCTGTTCCCCATGCACAGCAGAGTGTGAGGGGCTCAGGTTCAGAGGGTAGTGTCACAGGTCTCCCATATGTCCAATAGGTATGACCTGGACAGATGAGGGTTAAGAGGATGTGTTGTGGGGGATGTACATGTGCACTTGTGCAGCTCCAGGACTTGCATTCCCCATGACCTACTATTGTGACACAGTGCAGAGTGTTGTTGTCTGGCTGCAAAGTCATACATCACTGAGACAGTGATGTATGACTTTGCAGTCATGCCTCCGCCATGGCATGTGTCTACTGATTGGTGATCCTGCAGGGGAGTGACATGTGCTACATGCACACCATAGTGGCGCTGGCTATCAGGACATGGGTGCATCATGGTGTCTGTCGCTGGTATGCATCACATGCATTTCCTATTTGACTCTGGGCATCCCTTACATCCGTAAACCTGTACTGACTCAGTGGCAAGAGCTGTGATGTGTCCACACCGTGTCCTCTGCACTGTCCAACTACTGTGTACTTGGTGCATGTGTCAACACTGGGGTGTTGCAATCCAACAGACACCAGACAGATGGGTGCAAGGCCATGTGGGATGTGAGTGCCATGCTTGGCATCAGACTGACAATTGACTTCTCCTGTTCAATTAGTGCACTTTTAGCAATGTACAACTAATGATGCCAGGGCTTGCTCTGTGATGTGCTGTGCTCACAGTGGTGTGTGCGTTATGTGCAGGTGACTGATGTCTGTCTGTTTCCCCATTGTTTGCAGATACATCCACGGCCACGGAAGGGGACAGCTCCACGGACCAGGAGGAGCCGGAGAGCCAGACTGGGTCAGCAGCCGAGGAGTGGTCGGAGGGACCCAGTGGCACGGAGGGCGAGGGGAGCCACACCGAGGAGTCCTCAGCAGCATCCACCTCAGCTGAGGACCAGAGCAACTCGGAGGATGACTCCCTTGTGGAGGCGGGTGTCAGCAGCCACCACACCCCAGCTAGTGTTGCTGTCCCCGCCACCACCAGCACCACCACCGCCCTCCCATCGGCTCCCATTCCCCAGGTCCGTGGAGGCTCCCATGTCCGGGAGCGTGTCTCCTTTGGGCCAGGCACCGCACCCCTGCCCCTGTGTCCCCTGCTGCCCTGAGTGAGGAGTCTGTGTACCTCCTTCGCCAGCTCCATGTAGGGCAGACAGCCATGCTGAGTGTCCTCCATGCGCACACCGCGCTGTTGACTCAGCTGGTGTCGTTCATGGAGGGCATCTCATCGGGCATGTCTGACCTACAGAGGGGCAATAGGTCCATGGACTCCTCCCTGACGGCAGCAGTGTCCCTCCTCAAACGGTCCCTCACCCTCCTGCCTCTGCTCCATCCACACTCCCCAGCACCTTACCCATCCCAGGCACACACACACTGGCACACACCAGCACACACACATCCAGCACACTGACACACACGCCAATGACAAAACGCACACGCACGCACATTCAGGGGACTGAAGCCAGACTCACAGGGGATGGGGCCCTGGAACACACACACGCATCCACATGCACTGCGCAGTCCTCAGTTCCCTCTCCCTCCAAAGCACCCTCCCTTGCCTCACCTGCAACCCCAAAGTCACAGCAGCTCTTCCTCTGTGACCTCGGCCTCTTCCCCACCGATGAAGCTGCTCCAGCATCCCGGGGGAAGAGGAAGCCCACCCACACGGAGCAGAGTGCCCCTCGCCCCCGGACACCCTCCCCCAGGCGCAGACGGACTGAGGCCCCCACCCGCAAGTCCCCCCGGAGTGCTAAGAGCAAGACCCCGCCACCGCCCTGCAGCTCAGGCACAAGGTCTCCGTCCTCCATCCCTCAGGCCCCCACTGCACAGGTGCCCCCACCACACCCTGCCCCAGGTTCCCCCACCCACAGATATACCATCCCCAAGATGCTCCGGCCTTCTCCCCCTGCCACTTGCTCTCCCAGCACCACACCCCCCGCTGCGCTTGTCTGTGCCACTGATGTGGTGAGGGTGTCCCCCCCTCTGTCCAACCCACCTTGCCTGTTCCCCATTCTCCTCCCCTGGAGGTAGGCACTGCAGTGGAGTCCACTACCGCCCTGTCTGACTTGGGCACTGCAGTGGCGGACCTGTCCACCCCATCTGCAGGGTCCACTGCAGTTGTGCCGGCACCCACGACATCTGTGTCATGCCCCCAGTTGTGCCGGCACACACCATGTCAGACACCTCCACTGCAGTTGTCAGTGGCTCTCCAGCACCCACCACCCCTTCCCTGACTCCCCCTGGTGAGCCCTGATCCTGTCCCTGCGGTGCCTGGCCTGCCCCCCGGTTGCCCCTCCTAGTGGATTGTCCCTGGTATTGTGCAGGCATGCGTAGGGTGACATCTGCCAGTGTCACCCTGTTTGAACTTTGACAATGGACTGGCCATTGGCCTTTGCTCTTTTTTCAGGACTTCGTTTGGCCTCAACACATATGCTGAATAAAGCAACTTTCTTTTCTCTAGTGCTCATGCTTCAGATGTACATGTTGTTGGTGCAGCTAACCATGCCCTTGCTGCAGTGATGGTGATATCTGGTCTCATGATTATGAAGTGTTACTGTGCAGGAACCCATGTGGTCCAGGGGGAATGTGTCCTATCATGTGGTGTATCCATGTCATCAATAGCAGCATCTGAGGGTGTCATGTGTTCAGTATTTGGCAATGGGTTTCCTACTTACATTGGCAATTTCATATCTGTGGCTTCCACCCCTGCACATCTGTTGTGCCTGCCATCGTTGCATTTGTCTACTTCCCTGACCGTGTTGCCATCTCCAGTGGACATGCAGGTTTGGGCATCAATGGGGAGGGACTCATCCGTGTAGTCAGTGCAACATTGCTATACAAGTGTGTTGGATCTGTGCTGATGATTCCGTTGGCACATCCATGACCAGGCTGATGTGATGGGAGCCCTCATTTGGTGCTAATTGTTGATTGTGTGACCAAGTGCTCAGCTGACATGATGGGGCCCTACTGAGGCAACATATGGCACAGCTTTCCTCACACAGGAGTGGAGTCCCCTCATGGCAGTGTGTACACGTGTGACATTGCCTGCGCCCAAGGTGTGTGTTGTATGTGCATGTCTGTGTGTTCACTTCCATTCATCTGCGCATGCTGTGATCCCTAGTGTTGTACCTGTTTGTGATGCTTGCTGACTTGAGCTATGTTCCCCCAAAGTCTTCTCCCTGTGTTCTCTGTGATGTGGGTGCATGGCACATTACTGGTCATCAGGGTGTCACCCATAGGTGTGTTTGCTGTCAGGGCAGAGTTTGTGTGCTGACGCAGATGGGTCACAGTCAGGTTTCCCTTTGGCACTTGTTGTTTGCCCCTGTCATGTGATTTCCAGTTTGTGTTATCTTTCAGTGATTGTGACACGTTGTGTGTGTGACTGCTGGCACTCCTTAGGGTCCGGGCTGCAATGTTGGTTGTTGTCTATGTGTGTTCTTTGTGGGTGACCTTGGCTTCTTCATTGGTGTGTGACTGTGGCTGGGATCCCATTGGTCGGTGTGGTATTGCCGTCATGTCCATGTACAGCGTAGTGTGCAGTGTGTCAGACATTCAGGAGTCTTGTTGAGTGTCCATGTGTGATGTGTTTCTACACCTTGGTTCCCACCCACCACCCTGGAATAGTAATGGGTGCATGTGCAATGTCACCAGTGCATGTGTACTTCACTGCTGCACATTGTTGGAGGTCGAGGGGTGTGGTGTTGAGTGTGTGCAGATGAGAGTTGTTGCCCGGCTAGTCCCCTGCCTCCATGTTGGCCTTGGCTTACTGGCCATGCTGATTGATTTGTGCTTGTGTAGGTGTGATGGTAGTTAGTTGCTCAGGACACCTGACTGTGGTTCACAGTGTGAACGACATTTAGCTTTGTCATCACAGTGGTATTTTTCTTCAGCCCAGGGTCACCACATTGTGGGGGCCCTGGGGGTGGTGCTGTGGTGTGTCTGTGACTTGCTGTGTCAGTTGTTGTTCCTACGTGCCTGTGTGACATGTGTGTTTTGTGCTCCCTCTCACCTGTCAATGCCTGCTTGCCCACATAGGGGATTTGGATCCATGAGTTACCTTAGTGTGGCAGTGTATGCACATCTGTATGATTGGTATTCAGCTCTCCTCATGTGTTGTGTTGTTGCCTGGGGACAATGGCACCCCCACCCCTCACCTGCTGTGTATGATGACAGTGTTGGTCTGCCTGTTTGTGTTTGTGCATCTGCACCACTGCATTGGCATATCTTGGGTGTGCCATTGGCTGTATGTTGTTTGGTGTGTTTCCCCTGCTGTCCCTGGGACTCCTAGGTCATCGGTCAGCACAGTGATCATGGTTTGTGTGTCCCATTGCTGCCATGGTATGGTATCTGTTCACCTCACATCTGCTGTCTCCACAGGGTATCTGCATTTGTGTGCCCATTGGTGCAAATATGTGGTTCTGCATTCTGATGGTCACTTCTGTCATTGTGTCATTGATGACTGTTGACGGTCTCAGCCCCCATGGGTGTTGTTTGTCTGCACATGGCCAAAGGAATGTTTCATTTGCACTGCAGTATTTGGCTCCCCCAATTTATGTTGCAATGGGACACATACACTACTTTGCCACAGATGAGTTTTTGGTTCTGTGACCAGGAATGATCCATGCAGTTTGGCAGTTGCAGCTCTTTCTTTGTCAACAATTACCTTTTGGTCACTGTGATGATGAGGGTGTAGACCCCATTGCCACAATGGTCAAAATGTGCTTCAGCTATGGACCCCACACTTGCCTTTTGGTCACTGTGATGATGGGGGTTTAGACCCCATTGCCACAATGGTCAAACTGTGCTTCAGCTATGGACCCCACACTTACCTTTTGGTCACTGTGATGATGAGGGTGTAGACCCCATTGCCACAATGGTCAAAATGTGCTTCAGCTATGGACCCCACACTTGCCTTTTGGTCACTGTGATGATGGGGGTTTAGGCCCCATTGCCACAATGGTCATGGGCTGCTTGCATTGTGGGTGCCACACACATATATGTGTGGCACATGTGCTAGGGGGTCACATTGTATGTTCAATGTCATGTTCGGTGTTGTAGGCATTTGACACAGCCTGCTCACACGCTTGTCATGGTGGTGGGGGGATGTCTTAATCTTGCATTCCCTAGGTTGTGGTGTGCTTGTTGTGTCATGCATTGTCCATCCTATGAGTGGGGGTGGTAGTAGTGGTAGGCATCCAGCCCCCCTGGGTGAGGGTGGTAGTAGTGGTAGGCATCCTGCCCCCTGGCTAAGGGTGGTAGTAGTGGTGGGCATCCTGCCCCCCTGGGTGAGGGTGGTAGTAGTGGTGGGCATCCTGCCCCCCTGGGTGAGGGTGGTAGTAGTGGTAGGCATCCTGCCCCCCTGGGTGAGGGTGGTAGTAGTGGTAGGCATCCTGCCCCCTGGGTGAGGGTGGTAGTAGTGGTAGGCATCCAGCCCCCTGGCTAAGGGTGGTGGTAGGGCATCCAGCCCCCGTGGGTGAGGGTGGTAGTAGTGGTAGGCATCCTGCCCCCTGGCTAAGGGTGGTAGTAGTGGTGGGCATCCTGCCCCCCTGGGTGAGGGTGGTAGTAGTGGTGGGCATCCTGCCCCCTGGGTGAGGGTGGTAGTAGTGGTAGGCTTCCTGCCCCCCTGGCTAAGGGTGGTAGTAGTGGTAGGCTTCCTGCCCCCCCTGGGTGAGGGTGGTAGTAGTGGTAGGCATCCTGCCCCCCGTGGGTGAGGGTGGTAGTAGTGGTAGGCATCCTGCCCCCCTGGCTAAGGGTGGTAGTAGTGGTGGGCATCCTGCCCCCCTGGGTGAGGGTGGTAGTAGTGGTGGGCATCCTGCCCCCCTGGGTGAGGGTGGTAGTAGTGGTGGGCATCCTGCCCCCTGGCTAAGGGTGGTAGTAGTGGTAGGCTTCCTGCCCCCCTGGGTGAGGGTGGTAGTAGTGGTAGGCATCCTGCCCCCCTGGGTGAGGGTGGTAGTAGTGGTAGGCATCCTGCCCCCCGTGGGTGAGGGTGGTAGTAGTGGTAGGCATCCTGCCCCCCTGGCTAAGGGTGGTAGTAGTGGTGGGCATCCTGCCCCCCTGGGTGAGGGTGGTAGTAGTGGTGGGCATCCTGCCCCCCTGGGTGAGGGTGGTAGTAGTGGTGGGCATCCTGCCCCCCTGGCTAAGGGTGGTAGTAGTGGTAGGCTTCCTGCCCCCCTGGGTGAGGGTGGTAGTAGTGGTGGGCATCCTGCCCCCTGGCTAAGGGTGGTAGTAGTGGTAGGCTTCCTGCCCCCCTGGGTGAGGGTGGTAGTAGTGGTAGGCATCCTGCCCCCCTGGGTGAGGGTGGTAGTAGTGGTAGGCATCCTGCCCCCGTGGGTGAGGGTGGTAGTAGTGGTAGGCATCCTGCCCCCTGGCTAAGGGTGGTAGTAGTGGTGGGCATCCTGCCCCCCTGGGTGAGGGTGGTAGTAGTGGTGGGCATCCTGCCCCCCTGGGTGAGGGTGGTAGTAGTGGTGGGCATCCTGCCCCCCTGGCTAAGGGTGGTAGTAGTGGTAGGCTTCCTGCCCCCTGGGTGAGGGTGGTTGTAGTGGTAGGCATCCTGCCCCCCTGGGTGAGGGTGGTAGTAGTGGTAGGCATCCTGCCCCCCGTGGGTGAGGGTGGTAGTAGTGGTAGGCATCCTGCCCCCTGGCTAAGGGTGGTAGTAGTGGTGGGCATCCTGCCCCCCCTGGGTGAGGGTGGTAGTAGTGGTGGGCATCCTGCCCCCTGGGTGAGGGTGGTAGTAGTGGTGGGCATCCTGCCCCCTGGCTAAGGGTGGTAGTAGTGGTAGGCTTCCTGCCCCCTGGGTGAGGGTGGTAGTAGTGGTGGGCATCCTGCCCCCTGGCTAGAGGGTGGTAGTAGTGGTAGGCTTCCTGCCCCCCTGGGTGAGGGTGGTAGTAGTGGTAGGCATCCTGCCCCCCTGGGTGAGGGTGGTAGTAGTGGTAGGCATCCTGCCCCCGTGGGTGAGGGTGGTAGTAGTGGTGGGCATCCTGCCCCCTGGCTAAGGGTGGTAGTAGTGGTGGGCATCCTGCCCCCCTGGGTGAGGGTGGTAGTAGTGGTGGGCATCCTGCCCCCCTGGGTGAGGGTGGTAGTAGTGGTGGGCATCCTGCCCCCTGGCTAAGGGTGGTAGTAGTGGTAGGCTTCCTGCCCCCCTGGGTGAGGGTGGTAGTAGTGGTAGGCATCCTGCCCCCCTGGGTGAGGGTGGTAGTAGTGGTAGGCATCCTGCCCCCTGGGTGAGGGTGGTAGTAGTGGTGGGCATCCTGCCCCCTGGCTAAGGGTGGTAGTAGTGGTAGGCATCCTGCCCCCTGGCTAGGGTGGTAGTAGTGGTAGGCATCCTGCCCCCTGGCTAAGGGTGGTAGTAGTGGTAGGCATCCAGCCCCCTGGCTAAGGGTGGTAGTAGTGGTAGGCATCCAGCCCCCTGGCTAAGGGTGGTAGTAGTGGTGGGCATCCTGCCCCCCTGGGTGAGGGTGGTAGTAGTGGTGGGCATCCTGCCCCCCTGGCTAAGGGTGGTAGTAGTGGTAGGCATCCTGCCCCCTGGCTAAGGGTGGTAGTAGTGGTAGGCATCCAGCCCCCCTGGGTTGGGGTGGTGGCGCGCATTCAGGCCCCTGTGTGCATATGTGGCATTGGTGATGGGCATCCCGCCCTATGGTGCTGCTGTTGCAAGTATATTCAGATTCCCAGTGTATGTGTGTGATGTGTCGTGTACGTGTTGTATGTGTTTTGTGGTTGGTGTCTGACTTACCTTCTGCGCCGTACGCGTCCGTGCCTGTTCCGGTAGTAGATGTAGAATATTGGTATGATCGGGACGAAGGGATTCATGGTTGGTTCGTGTCGTTCGTCCTTCTCGTTGCTTCGCGTCGTCCTCGTCGCTTGGCCCGTCCTCGTCGCTTCGCTTCGTCCCTCGTCGCTCGCGTCGTCCTCGTCTGTGCTGTGTTCGTCTCGTAGCCGTGGATCGTGTTGTGGCGCGAGTCGGAGCTTATGTGCGCCTCTCCCGGATGCTTTGACGTGCCGTGCGTAGCGACGGGTTCGGCGCGTACGGAAGCCGCATCGTACTTGTCCGGCCGGACGGGGGCTGCATTTTCCCTTCCGTGCGACTCGATTCGGCGTTTCCGGATTCGCCTCGGTCGGAGAACAGGACCTGGTTTGGGTGAGTACGGCTCGGCCGGAATTTTTGCTGTTGTGCGCATCGTACTTGCTCGTTCGGTGTGCTGTACGGATCGGTCGGGGAAACTGGCTTTCGCATGGCTTTTTCCCGACCGAATGGTATTGGAGTGCGCCTCCGACCGAGATCGGAATCGACCCCA